>NW_021025317.1:1000231-1120960 GCF_004153795.1 Camellia sinensis | reverse complement strand
GCTGGCTAGGGGGTGTGGCCGGCCGGCCACCTGCAGCAAAAGTAAGGGGCCGGCCATGTTCCTTGCAACATCAACTTTACAGCTGTGTAGCTGTTTCCCTCAGAAAATATCCCAATCCGGGGGATATTTTGTGGGGGAAAACTTGCCTATTTTCCCCCACCTTTTGCCCCTCCTTTACTCCCCTCTTCTTGTCCATATAACCAGCTGGTGGCATCACATTTATGGGTTAGAAAATTTGTTCTTCAAGCCTCAAGACACAAATCTCCCTCCATCTCTCTCATTTTCCTAAAAATCCCTAAGTCCTACACCTTGTTTTCTTCATCACCACCAAGCTCTACCACCACCACACCATTTCGGCATCAAGGGGAGGAATTCCAGCAGCTAAAAGGCAACAAATTTGGTCCAAGAAGCAACAAAAGCTTTGGTCTTCAAGGGTGAGTGACATTTCTCCTCTTTTGACCCTTTTTCTTGATCCATTTGTAAGCCCTATATGCTTATTGTTTCAAGCTCCGGCCCTAACTGAAAGTGGCCTTCTTTTGAGCTCATTTTCACTTTTCATTAAGGACTCAACCCTGTTTGAGTCCTCCATGATGCACTTGCTTCATTGATCCTCTTATATGTCATAATCTTGCATGCTATTTTTGGCCCATGAGTAATCTGTTTTTGAGCATGATGTAATCTGTGAATGTGCTTATTTTGGGCCCTTCTTCAACATTTTTGAAGGACCCCTCACCATTTGATGCCTCCATGTGCCACTTGTAGTTATATCCCTTATTTGGCCTCCATTTTTGCATAAATTGGCAGCCCCCCTTGCTTCTGTTTTTGGATTTTCCACAGAACTGAAAGTGGACTTATTTTGGCCTATACATCATGTTTCATTAACATTTTTTTTCTGTTTGGTGATTATTTTGTATACTTCATGTTATAGCACCTTTTGAGCCTCAATCTTGTGCCGTTTTTTAGAATGTTTGTATATTGATTTGGGGCTTGCCATATACTGTAAACATTCACATTTTTGGTCCCTCTTCAATGTTGTAGAAGGAAATTTTTCAGTTTGGATTTTGCTTATATCACTTGCTTCATTACCCCTCTCTTGGCCCCTATTCTTGCATGCCATTTTTTCCCTACCTATGCTTGATGTTTGGCCATGTTCATAACTGTGAAAGTGCCTTTTTTGGGACTGCCTGGCTTCTGTCTTAGCATTGCATGTCCATATTGTGCATGTTTGGCATGGCTATAGGCCATTCCGGGTGCCTAATGTTGCATTTCGGGACCATTTCATGCTTCGGGTGTACTTTCGCCCCATTTCGGGACTGTTTTTCCCCACATTTCATTGCTGAAAATCCATTAGGATACTTCCATATCATGTTTTCATGTCATTTGCATTGCGTATGCCATTGCCTCGGTTTGCGTGCCCGTGTGCACGCATTTCGAGGCACTTCATTTTCATCTACCGGCATCCTCTGTGAGTGTGGCTGAGGCTCTCTCATGTTGGTATAAGCCCATATCATGTTTTCATGTCATTTGCATTGCGTATGCCATTGCCTCGGTTTGCGTGCCCATGTGCACGCATTTCGAGGCACTTCATTTTCATCTACTGGCATCCTATGTGAGTGTGGATGAGGCTCACTCATGTTGGTATAAGCCTATATCATGTTTTCATGTCATTTGCATTGCGTATGCCATTGCCTCGGTTTGCGTGCCCGTGTGCACGCATTTCGAGGCACTTCATTTTCATCTACCGGCATCCTATGTGAGCGTGGCTGAGGCTCTCTCATGTTGGTATAAGCCTATATCATGTTTTCATGTCATTTGTATTGCGTATGCCATTGCCTCGGTTTGCGTGCCCGTGTGCACGCATTTCGAGGCACTTCATTTTCATCCGTCGGCCTCTTATGTGAGTGTGGCTGAGGCTCTCTCGTGTTAGTATAAGTCCATGTTGTATTCTATATGTCATTTCCATGCCATTGCATCGCATTATACCATTGTCTCGGTTTGCGTGCCCGTGTGCACTTATTTTGAGGCATCTCATTTTTTACAGCATAGTGCATATTGGGTTATATCTTAGATCGCATCCTGTCATTTTCTTGGTTTGCGTGCCCGTATGCACGCATATCGAAGCATCTCATTTTCATAGCATTGTGCATGCTAGGTTGTATCTTAGTTGCATTTCATGCATGTCGTGCATATTGCATTGTGTTCGGAATAGGAGTTAGCCCGGGCACGGGAAACGAGGTGCGTTTCGTACTCCGAGTGACGAAACACGTCTCAATTCCCCAGTCACCGACACTCCGGATCATCCATGATGGAGTTAGGTTTTAGCTGTGTTTTCGTGTGCATTCATCCTATATTGAATTGTGCAATTCGACCCCTCGGTCATCATGCCTCGGTATACGTGATTGGTGGCACGAGGATCGAGGCATGCATATATCTGTGAAAATACATTGCTATGCCCCTTTCCTGCTCTCTGTTGCAGCAAAATGAAGAATCAGCAACTTTTCGGAGCTTGGCATGCTTTCCAAGAATAACTGCTAAACATAGGCTAATTGGGGCATCCCAGTGGATTTTCGCGCAAGGCAGCCCAGGCATACATCATTCGTCAGAAGCAAGGCAGTCCCTGGCTTGCACGCCAGTTTTACAGCTTTCTTAGTTAATTTGTTAATTAATTAGGAATTTGTATATTAGTTGGACTGTAATATTCTTTCATTCGGGACTGTACTATTTATTCGGACCCTCTGCGCGAGGGCATAACTGTAATAAGTGTGCGTGTGTGTGTTGTATGTCTTCCAACCCCACGTCTTTCTCCCTTTTATTTACCCGCTTATGATGGCTAGATTAGGGCATATTTTAATTAGCATACAGTATGACAGCATGTTTGCATCATTCATCTGTTTTGCATGCACCAGGCTCGGCGCATCATACTAACTGCGTTGTATTTCAATTTCAAAGTTGAATACGTGTTAGCTGTAGCATTGCATATGCCATGTCTAGAATAGCCGAGCTTGCTATAGTTGCACTTTTGTATGTGTTGCATTAGGCATTTCTGTATACTTAGGATCATGCATGATTTCTAATGTAGTTTCTATTTTGGCTTGGAGTACTCGGTGAGCTTTATGCTTTAGCATCCTTGCATGCGTGTGAGTGCTGCCATGAATAGCATGCTTATCATGAGACTATATGCTTATGTGATATAACTGCCTGAATGCCTGTGGGTGAAGGTTGGGTTACTTGGATTGGAATGAATCATCAACTGCTTGTTTTAAGCCCACTAGATAGTGGCAAAACCATATTTTCTAAGTCCACCTGCGAGTGGCAAAATCTGCATTTTAAGCCTACCTGCGGGTAGCAAACCATTTCAAAAAAGCGAACATGAAATGTTTTGTTCCAATTCAGGCGACTCGGTCTATACTTGTATGCTGCGCGCATCACATAGTAACCTAGGCTAATAACCAGATTAAGAACTCACAATGTTTTCAAAAATAGATATCATGGTTAGTAGAGGCCGATCTTTGATCGGGCGAGCGGGGGTGCTCACGAAGTGACCTTCCCTAATCGTACCCAAGTTCCCAAGCCGAGGCAACTTTGGTGATGACGGACACGTGGCCTTTTGGCACCAAGTCAGGGTTTCCTAAATTTCCCAAAATAAAATATTTAGGTGGCGACTCTGTATCTGGCAAAGCAGTCCATGTTTGGCAATTCTTTCAAAAATCTGTTTTCTCAAAACGATTTGCCGGATTTGGACTCTTTGGTTCAGACTTAGAACCGTGACTACAAAGCGAGTCCGAGCTGTAGCGAGGTCCCCCGCGGGCTTGTTACACCGGTGTTTAATCTTGTGGTTGGGTAGAAGGATCTCTTTGGGGGGGTTCTAGATGCCTAGTTTAACTACTAATTCATAAAACCTTGACGTAAGTATGTTATGTTACCTGAGTTGTTTTGTGTATGGTTGATTGATTGATAGAAGATATAGGGGTGTGTGTGTTTTTACTAGGCATTCCACGCTCATGGCGTGTTATGCCAGGTAAAGAAGCAGCTTACGACAGGGAAGGTTATCCCGCAGTCAATCAAGATGAAGTTTTAGAGCCATGGTTCACTTGAAAAATTTGGACTAGTAGTTTGTTTTTGTTTTCTCTCTCCTTTTACCTTTTGGTTTGACAATGTTTTGTAAACCTCTAGTGGAACTCAAAACAGTTATCTATGTTATAACTCTACTTATATGTGTATATTAAAATATTGTGGTTATCTCTTTTGTTTGAGTTGTACTTTATATATTTCTCTTGCGGTCTCAAATTTTGGGGCGTGACATAAAACCCTAGGCTTGTACAAATATTAAATACAAAATGACAAAACAGAGCCTTTAGCTCCCAGGTCCTTCCAAGCTAAGTCCTTGGAGGAGACATGTTACCAGCACGTGAAAATGATTTTCCAAGTAGGGTGAGCCAAACCCTAGTAGAAACAATCTAACCCAATATATGAATATTAACAAAGATATAAGTATGATGCACATGTTCAATTTCCAAATGACAGATCTTTTACAACCTTCTCCAAAACCATGTTATGTCAAACTTACATATCAATTCATTAGTTATACCCACTTCACTTAGTCAACCAAACAGAGGATACACCCCATAGGCCTCCAACCAACATAATTATCATACAAAATACATTCACTTGCCATTTTACGAAAATTTCGTCTGCGTGAATCAGCACCCATGTATACGCGCGGTTTTCGAGACTTTTACCCTGGATACACAGGCCAACTTAGTTTAATGGAGTCCATCCCTTTCTCCTCCCAAACATGGAGTACATCTCCTTTCTCCTTCCAAACATCATACATGTACCATCTATATAAATCATAATCATATTCAATGATAATGGCTAAGAGATTTGTTTCAATTTGCCTAATCCATATACAATTTCTACAACAATCCTGGCTACCCTCTGCCGATAGCCCAAAATAGATATTTCTAAATAGATAAACAATCTTTATAACAGATAAATTGTCTAAATTTCCATAGGTGCGAGATAATACATATCTAATTCCATCATTTATATAAACATCCATCCAATTTCATATTTCCAATACCAATTTCATTATTTATGCAAAATAATTATTCAAGACAATTTAGGGCACGACCTTCTTTTTCCCAATCTCATTCCAAACACAAAAATCAACCATTTTAACACAACATAAGCTCATATCTACTCCCATAATCATTTCTAATACGTTAATTCGAAAACCCCTCTTTTGATTTTAACCCAAAACCTTAGGTTTGTTCAAAATCACAACAAGCCTAAACATTTCTTACCTACCAACAAATAACCAAGTTAAAACTCATAGAAGAGTGTAGAAGTCCCTACCTTAAGCTTAGAAGGCCAAGGGAGCAAGAGAGAAACTTCAAAAGTGCCGAAACCAATCTTTGTTCGGATCAAGACGGAGCTCTAGGAATGCTCTATCTTTTTCTCAAAGGCACTAAGGTGGAGAACCCAATGGATCTAGGTGAAATAGTAGAGAGAAGATGAGTTTTAGAGAGATAAACTCAAGATCTATGGTTTTGGAGAGTTTTAGAGAGAGAAAGAGGAAGGAAGCCCGGCCCTCCTTGCGACTGTTACATGATTTTGGCCCCCCGATGGCCTACTTCCAAGCTTAAGCGTTAGAAAAGCGTATTTTCTGACCTAGTTTTCAAATATAGAGTCCCGCGCCTGTTCTTTAAGTTTTCAAAAATCAAATTCGTCCCTCCCGAGATGTTCGAGGTGTTTCCCGGTCCTTCTCGTGATTGTTACACGATTTCGGCCCGCCGAGCCCGATTCTCAAGCTTAAGTGTGAAAAAAGTACCTTTTTCGACCTAGTTTTCAAACCGGAAGTCCTGCGCTTGTTCCGTAAGTTTCCATAACTTGCATTGGTTTCTCCCGAGGTGTTGGAGGTGTTCCACAGGCCTTCTCGGGACTGTTACAGGATTTTGGGGGGCTCCCGATGGCCTGCTTTCAACCTTAAGTGTTTAAGAAGTGCATCTCTTGACTTAGTTTTCAGACCGGGAGTCCCATGCGAGTTCCGTAAGTTTCCACAGCTCACGTTGGTCATTCCCTAGGTGTTTGAGGTGTTCCCGGACCTTCTCTTGACTGTCACACGATTTTTGCCTCCCGATGTACTATTTTCAAGCTTAGGTACGAGAAAAGTGCCGTTTCGGACTTCGTTTTCAAACCGGGAGTCCCGTGCTAGTTCCGTAAGTTTTCACAACTTACATTGGTCGATTTTTGCCCCCGACGGCTTATTTTCGAGCTTAAGTTTGAAAAAAGTGCATTTTTTGATTTAGTTCTCAGACCGAGACTCCCGTGCTAGGTCCGTAAGTCTCCGCAACTTACCTTGGACCCTCCCCGAGGTGTTTTGGGGCATTTCCCGGTCCTTCTCGTGACTGTTACACGGTTTTAGCGCCCCCGGTGTCTTATTTCCAAGCTTATGTTTGGAAAAAGTGTCTCTTTCCAACTTAGTTTTCAAACCGGGAGTCCCGTGCTAGTTCCGTAAGTTTTCACAGCTCGCGTTGGTCACTCCCGAGGTGTTTGAGGTGTCCCCGGCCCTCCTTGCGACTATTACATGATTTTGGCCCCCCGATGGCCTACGTCCAAGCTTAAGCGTTAGAAAAGCGTATTTTCTGACCTAGTTTTCAAATCGAGAGTCCCGCGCCTGTTCTTTAAGTTTTCAAAAATCAAATTCGTCCCTCCCGAGATGTTCGAGGTGTTTCCTGGGCCTTCTCGTGATTGTTACATGATTTCGGCCCGTCGAGCCCTATTCTCTAGCTTAAGTGTGAAAAAAGTACCTTTTTCGACCTAGTTTTCAAACCGGAAGTCCCGCGCTAGTTCCGTAAGTTTCCAAAACTTGCATTGGTGTCTCCCGAGGTGTTGGAGGTGTTCCACGGGCCTTCTCGGGACTTTTACAGGATTTTGGGGGCCCCCGATGGCCTGTTTTCAAACTTAAGTGTTTAGGAAGTGCATATCTAGACTTAGTTTTCAGACCGGGAGTCCCATGCGAGTTTCGTAAGTTTTCACAGCTCACGTCGGTCATTCCCTAGGTGTTGGAGGTGTTCCCGGGACCTTTTCTTGACTGTCACACGATTTTTGCCGCCCGATGGACTATTATCAAGTTTAGGTACGAGAAAAGTGCCGTTTCGGACTTAGTTTTCAAACCGGGAGTCCCGTGCTAGTTCCGTAAGTTTTCACAACTTACATTGATCCCTCCCGGGGTGTTTGACGTGTTCCCCGGGCCTTCTCGTGACTGTTACACGATTTTGGCCCCCGACGGCTTATTTTCGAGCTTAAGTTTGATAAAGTGCATTTTTTGATTTAGTTCTCAGCCCGAGAGTCCCGTGCTAGGTCCGTAAGTCTCACTTAGTTTTCAAACCGGGAGTCCCGTGCTAGTTCCGTAAGTTTTCACAGCTCGCGTTGGTCACTCCCGAGGTGTTAGAGGTGTTCCCGGCCCTCCTTGCGACTGTTACATGATTTTGGCCCCCCGATGGCCTACTTCCAAGCTTAAGCGTTAGAAAAGCGTGTTTTCTGACCTAGTTTTCAAATCGAGAGTCCCGCGCCTGTTCTTTAGGTTTTCACAACTCAAATTGGTCCCTCCCGAGATGTTCGAGGTGTTTCCCGGTCCTTCTCGTGATTGTTACACGATTTCGGCCCGCCGAGCCCTATTCTCAAGTTTAAGTGTTAAAAAAGTACCTTTTTCGACCTAGTTTTCAAACCGGAAGTCCCGCGCTAGTTCCGTAAGTTTCCATAACTTGCATTGGTGTCTCCCGAGGTGTTGGAGGTGTTCCACGGGCCTTCTCGGGACTGTTACAGGATTTTGGGGGGCCCCCGATGGCCTGTTTTTAAACTTAAGTGTTTAAGAAGTGCATCTCTAGACTTAGTTTTCAGATCGGGAGTCCCATGCGAGTTCCGTAAGTTTTCACAGCTCACGTCGGTCATTCCCTAGGTGTTGGAGGTGTTCCCGGGACCTTCTCTTGACTGTCACACGATTTTTGCCTCCCGATGGACTATTTTCAAGCTTAGGTACGAGAAAAGTGCCGTTTCGGACTTAGTTTTCAAACCGGGAGTCTCGTGCTAGTTCCGTAAGTTTTCACGACTTGCATTGGTCCCTCCCGGGGTGTTTGACGTGTTCGCCGGGCCTTCTCGTGACTGTTACACGATTTTGGCCCCCGACGGCTTATTTTCGAGCTTAAGTTTGAAAAAAGTGCATTTTTTGATTTAGTTCTCAGACCGAGAGTCCCGTGCTAGGTCCGTAAGTCTCCGTAACTCACCTTATACCCTCCCCGACGTGTTTTGGGGCATTTCCCGGTCCTTCTCGTGACTGTTACACGGTTTTAGCCCCCCCGGTGTCTTATTTCCAAGCGTAAATTTGGAAAAAGTGTCTCTTTCCAACTTAGTTTTCAAACCGGGAGTCCCGTGCTAGTTCCGTAAGTTTTCACAGCTCGCGTTGGTCACACCCGAGGTGTTTGAGGTGTTCCCGGCCCTCCTTGCGACTGTTACATGATTTTGGCCCCCCGATGGCCTACTTCCAAGCTTAAGCGTTAGAAAAGCGTATTTTCTGACCTAGTTTTCAAATCGAGAGTCCCGTGCCTGTTCTTTAAGTTTTCACAACTCAAATTGGTCCCTCCCAAGATGTTCGAGGTGTTTCCTGGGCCTTCTCGTGATTGTTACATGATTTCGGCCCGCCGAGTCCTATTCTCTAGCTTAAGTGTGAAAAAAGTACATTTTTCGACCTAGTTTTCAAACCGGAAGTCCCGCGCTAGTTCCGTAAGTTTCCACAACTTGCATTGGTGTCTCCCGAGGTGTTGGAAGTGTTCCACGGGTCTTCTCGGGGGACTGTTACAGGATTTTGGGGGGGCCACGATGCCTGTTTTCAAACGTATGTGTTTAGACAAGACTTTAATCCTAAAGTATCAAAATTGATAAGACCTAAAGCACATACCTACTACATCAAGTGTTTTGGGAAGGGTGAGATTAGAAATCAGAAAGAAAATTCATTTTACTTTTTTGGTTAGGTAAAATTCATTTTACTTATAGTTAAAAGAGAGGACTATTTTCAAGCTTAGGTGCGAGAAAAGTGTCGTTTCGGACTTAGTTTTCAATCTGGGAGTGCCGTGCTTGTTCCGTAAGTTTTCACAACTTACATTGGTCCCTCCCGGGATGTTTGACATGTTCCTCGTGCATTCTCGTTGATGTTACACGATTTTTGCCCCCGACGGCTTATTTTCAAGCTTAAGTGTGAAAAAAGTGCCATTTTTTGATTTAGTTCTCCGACCGAGAGTCCCGTGCTAGTTCCGTAAGTCTTCGCAACTTACCTTGGACCCTCCCCGAGGTGTTTGGGGCATTTTCCGATCCTTCTCGTGACTGTTACACGGTTTTAGCCCCCCCGGTGTCCTATTTCCAAGCTTAAGTTTGGAAAAAGTGTCTCTTTCCAACTTAGTTTTCAAACCGGGAGTCCCGTGCTAGTTCCGTAAGTTTTCACAGCTCGCGTTGGTCACTCCCGAGGTGTTAAGAGGTGTTCCCGGCCCTCCTTGCGACTGTTACATGATTTGGGCCCCCCGATGGCCTACTTCCAAGCTTAAGCGTTAGAAAAGCGTATTTTCTGACCTAGTTTTCAAATCGAGAGTCCCGCGCCTGTTCTTTAGGTTTTCACAACTCAAATTGGTCCCTCCCGAGATGTTCGAGGTGTTTCCCGGTCCTTCTCGTGATTGTTACACGATTTCGGCCCGCCGAGCCCTATTCTCAAGCTTAAGTGTGAAAAAAGTACCTTTTTCGACCTAGTTTTCAAACCGGAAGTCCCGCGCTGGTTCCGTAAGTTTCCATAACTTGCATTGGTGTCTCCCGAGGTGTTGGAGGTGTTCCACGGGCCTTCTCGGGACTGTTGCAGGATTTTGGGGGGCTCCCGATGGCCTGCTTTCAACCTTAAGTGTTTAAGAAGTGCATCTCTTGACTTATTTTTCAGACCGGGAGTCCCATGCGAGTTCCGTAAGTTTCCACAGCTCACGTTGGTCATTCCCTAGGTGTTTGAGGTGTTCCCGGACCTTCTCTTGACTGTCACACGATTTTTGCCTCCCGATGGACTATTTTCAAGCTTAGGTACGAGAAAAGTCCCGTTTCGGACTTAGTTTTCAAACCGGGAGTCCCGTGCTAGTTCCGTAAGTTTTCACGACTTACATTGCTCCCTCCCGGGGTGTTTGACGTGTTCCCCGGGCCTTCTCACTTAGTTTTCAAACCGGGAGTCCCGTGCTAGTTCCGTAAGTTTTCACAACTTACATTGGTCCCTCCCGGGGTGTTTGACGTGTTCGCCGGGCCTTCTCGTGACTGTTATACGATTTTGGCCCCCGACGGTTTATTTTCGAGCTTAAGTTTGAAAAAAGTGCATTTTTTGATTTAGTTCTCAGACCGAGAGTCCCGTGCTAGGTCCGTAAGTCTCCGCAACTGACCTTGGACCCTCCCCGGGGTGTTTTGGGGCATTTCCCGGTCCTTCTCGTGACTGTTACACGGTTTTAGCCCCCCCGGTGTCCTATTTCCAAGCGTAAATTTGGAAAAAGTGTCTCTTTCCAACTTAGTTTTCAAACCGGGAGTCCCGTGCTAGTTCCGTAAGTTTTCACAGCTCGTGTTGGTCACTCCCGAGGTGTTTGAGGTGTCCCCGGACCTCCTTGCGACTGTTACATGATTTCGGCCCCCCGATGGCCTACTTCCAAGCTTAAGCGTTAGAAAAGCGTATTTTCTGACCTAGTTTTCAACTCGAGAGTCCCGCGCCTGTTCTTTAGGTTTTCACAACTCAAATTGGTCCCTCCCGAGATGTTCGAGGTGTTTCCTGGGCCTTCTCGTGATTAGAGTCCCGCGCCTGTTCTTTAAGTTTTCAAAAATCAAATTCGTCCTTCCCGAGATGTTCGAGTTGTTTCCTGGGCCTTCTCGTGATTGTTACATGATTTCGGCCCGTCGAGCCCTATTCTCTAGCTTAAGTGTGAAAAAAGTACCTTTTTCGACCTAGTTTTCAAACCGGAAGTCCCGCGATAGTTCCGTAAGTTTCCACAACTTGCATTGGTGTCTCCCGAGGTGTTGGAGGTGTTCCACGGGCCTTCTCGGGACTGTTACAGAATTTTGGGGGGCCCCCGATGGCCTGTTTTCAAACTTAAGTGTTTAGGAAGTGCATCTCTAGACTTAGTTTTCAGACCGGGAGTCCCATGCGAGTTCCGTAAGTTTCCACAGCTCACGTTGGTCATTCCCTAGGTGTTGGAGGTGTTCCCCGGACCTTCTTTTGAGTGTCACACGATTTTTGCCGCCCGATGGACTATTTTCAAGCTTAGGTACGAGAAAAGTGCCGTTTCGGACTTATTTTTCAAACCGGGAGTCCCGTGCTAGTTCAGTAAGTTTTCACAACTTACATTGGTCCCTCCAGGGGTGTTTGACGTGTTCCCCGGGCTTTTTCGTGACTGTTCCACGATTTTGGCCCCCGACGGCTTATTTTCGAGCTTAAGTTTGAAAAAAGGGCATTTTTTGATTTAGTTCTCGGACCGAGAGTCCCGTGCTAGTTACGTAATTCTCCGCAACTTACTTTGGTCCCTCCCCGAGGTGTTTGGGGCATTTCCCGGTCCTTCTCGTGACTGCTACATGGTTTTCGCCCCCCCGGTGTCCTATTTCCAAGCTTAAGTTTGGAAAAAGTGTCTCTTTCCAACTTGGTTTTCAAACCGGGAGTCCCGTGCTAGTTCCTTAAGTTTTCACAGCTCGCGTTGGTTACTCCTAACGTTTTTGAGGTGTTCTCGGCCCTTCTTGCGACTCTTTCATGATTTTGGCCCCCCGATGGCCTACTTCCAAGCTTAACTGTTAGAAAAGTGTATTTTTCGACGGAGTTTTCAAATCGGGAGTCCCGCGCCTGTTCGTTAACTTTTCACAGCTCAATTTGGTCCCTCCTGAGATGTTCGAGGTGTTCCCCGGGCCTTCTCGTGGTTGTTACACGATTTCGGCCCGCCGAGGCCTATTCTCAGGCTTGAGTTTGAAAAAAAGTACCTTTTCTGACCTAGTTTTCAAACCGGAAGTCCCGCGCTAGTTCTGTAAGTTCCCACAACTTGCATTGGTGTCTCCCGAGGTGTTAGAATTGTTCCACGGGCCTTCTCAAGGGACTGTTACAGGATTTTGGGGTGCCCCCGATTGCCTATTTTCAAACTTAAGTGTTTAGGAAGTGCATCTCTTGACTTAGTTTTCAGACCGGGAGTCCCATGCGAGTTCCGTAATCTTCCACAGCTCACGTTGGTCATTCCCTAGGTGTTCGAGGTGTT
Source organism: Camellia sinensis (assembly GCF_004153795.1). NCBI lineage: Eukaryota > Viridiplantae > Streptophyta > Magnoliopsida > Ericales > Theaceae > Camellia > Camellia sinensis. The sequence continues at coordinate 1,108,661 of NW_021025317.1, read as the reverse complement.
CCCCGGACCTTCTGTTGACTGTTACACGATTTTTGCCCCCCGATGGACTATTTTCAAGCTTAGGTGCGAGAAAACTGCCGTTTCGGACTTAGTTTTCAAACTGGGAGTCCCGTGCTAGTTCCGTAAGTTTTCAAAACTTACATTGGTCCCTCTTGGGCTGTTTGACGTGTTCCCCGGGCCTTCTCATGACTGTTACACGATTTTGGCCCCCGACGGCTTATTTTCAAGCTTAAATTTGAAAAAAGTGCATTTTTTGATTTAGTTCTCAGACCGAGAGTCCCGTGCTAGTTCCGTAAGTCTCCGCAACTTACCTTGGACCCTCCTCGAGGTGTTTGGGGCATTTCCCGGTCCTTTTCGTGATTGTTGCACGATTTTAGCCCCCCTGGTGTCTTATTTCCAATCTTAAGTTTGGAAACAGTGTCTCTTTCCAACTTAGTTTTCAAACCGGGAGTCCCGTGCTAGTTCCGTAAGTTTTCACACCTCGCGTTGGTCACTCCCGAGGTGTTTGAGGTGTTCCCGTCCCTCCTTGCAACTGTTACATGATTTTGGCCCCCCGATGGCCTACTTCCAAGCTTAAGCGTTAGAAAATCGTATTTTCTGACCTAGTTTTTAAATCGAGAGTCCCGCGCCTGTTCTTTTAATTTTCACAGCTCAATTTGGTCCCTTCCGAGATGTTCGAGGTGTTCCCCGGGCCTTCTCGTGATTGTTACACGATTTCGGCCCGCCGAGCCCTATTCTCAAGCTTATGTGTGAAAAAAGTACCTTTTCCGACTTAGTTTTCAAACCGGAAGTCCCGCGCTAGTTCCGTAAGTTCCCACAACTTGCATTGGTGTCTCCCGAGGTGTTGGAATTGTTCCACAACTTACATTGGTCCCTCCCGGGGTGTTTGACGTGTTCCCCGGGCCTTCGCGTGACTGTTACACGATTTTGGCCCCCGACGGCTTATTTTCGAGCCTAAGTTTGAAAAAAGTGCATTTTTTGATTTAGTTCTCAGACCGAGAGTCCCGTGCTAGTTCCGTAAGTCTCCGCAACTTACCTTGGACCCTCCCCGAGGTGTTTGGAGCATTTCCCGGTCCTTCTCGTGAATGTTGCACGGTTTTAGCCTCCCTGGTGTCCTATTTTCAAGCTTAAATTTGGAAAAAGTGCCTCTTTCCAACTTAGTTTTCAAACCGAGAGTCCCGTGCTAGTTCCGTAAGTTTTCACAGCTCGCGTTGGTCACTCCCGAGGTGTTTGAGGTGTTCCCGGCCCTCTTTGCGACTGTTACATGATTTTGGCCCGCCGATGGCCTACTTCTAGGCTTAAGCGTTAGAAAAGCGTATTTTCTGACCTAGTTTTCAAATCGAGAGTCCCGCGCTTGTTCTTTAAGTTTTCAAAACTCAAATTGGTCCCTCCCGAGATGTTCGAGGTGTTTCCCGGTCCTTCTCGTGATTGTTACACGATTTCGGCCCGCCGAGCCCTATTCTCAAGCTTAAGTGTGAAAAAAGTACCTTTTCCGACCTAGTTTTCAAACCGGAAGTCCCGCGGTAGTTTCGTAAGTTTCCACAACTTGCATTGGTGTCTCCCGAGGTGTTGGAGGTGTTCTACGGGCTTTCTCGGGACTGTTACAGGATTTTGGGGGGCCCTCGATGGCCTGTTTTCAAACTTAAGTGTTTAGGAAATGCATCTCTTGAATTAGTTTTCAGACCGGGAGTCCCATGCGAGTTCCGTAAGTTTCCACAGCTCATGTTGGTCATTCCCTAGGTGTTCGAAGTGTACCCCGGACCTTCTCTTGAATGTCACACGATTTTTGCCTCCCGATGGACTATTTTCAAGCTTAGGTACGAGAAAAGTGCCGTTTCGGACTTAGTTTTCAAACCGGGAGTCCCGTGCTAGTTCCGTAAGTTTTCACAACTTACATTGGTCCCTCCTGGGGTGTTTGACGTGTTCCCCGGGCCTTCTCGTGACTGTTACACGATTTTGGCCCCCGACGGCTTATTTTTGAGTTTAAGTTTGAAAAAAGTGCATTTTTTGATTTAGTTCTCCGACCGAGAGTCCCGTGCTAGTTACGTAAGTCTCCGCAACTTACCTTGGACCCTCCCCGAGGTGTTTGGGGCATTTCCCGGTCCTTCTCCTGACTGCTACACGGTTTTAGCCGCCCCGGTGTCCTATTTCCAAGCTTAAGTTTGGAAAAAGTGTCTGTTTCCAATTTGGTTTTCAAACCGGGAGTCCCGTGCTAGTTCCGTAAGTTTTCACAGCTCGCGTTGGTTACTCCTAAGGTTTTTGAGGTGTTTCCGGCCCTTCTTGCGACTGTTACATGATTTTGGCCCGCCGATGGCCTACTTCCAAGCTTAACTGTTAGAAAGGCGTATTTTCCGACCGAGTTTTCAAATCGGGAGTCCCGCGCCTGTTCGTTTACTTTTCACAGCTCAATTTGGTCCCTCCTGAGATGTTCGAGGTGTTCCCCGGGCCTTCTTGTGATTGTTACACGATTTCGGCCCGCCGAGGCCTATTCTCAGGCTTAAGTGTGAAAAAATGTACCTTTTCCGACCTAGTTTTCAAATCGGAAGTCCTGCGCTAGTTCCGTAAGTTCCCACAGCTTGCATTGGTGTCTCCCGAGGTGTTGGAATTGTTCCACGGGCCTTCTCGGGGGACTGTTACAGTATTTTGGGGGGCCCCCGATGGCCTGTTTTCAAACTTAAGTGTTTAGAAAGTGCATCTCTTGACTTAGTTTTCAGACCGGGAGTCCCATGCGAGTTCCGTAAGTTTTCACAGCTCACGTTGGTCATTCCCTAGGTGTTCGAGATGTTCCCCGGACCTTCTCTTAACAGTCACACGATTTTTGCCCCCCGATGGACTATTTTCAAGCTTAGGTACGAGAAAAGTGCCGTTTCGGACTTAGTTTTCAAACCGGGAGTTCCGTGCTAGTTCCGTAAGTTTTCACAACTTACATTGGTCCCTCCCGGGGTGTTTGACGTGTTCCCCGGGCCTTCTCGTGACTGTTACACGATTTTGGCCCCCGACGGCTTATTTTCGAGCTTAAGTTTGAAAAAAGTGCATTTTTTTGATTTAGTTCTCCGACCGAGAGTCCCGTCCTAGTTACGTAAGTCTCCGCAACTTACCTTGGACCCTCCCCGACGTGTTTGGGGCATTTCCCGGTCCTTCTCGTGACTGCTACACGGTTTTAGCCGCCTCGGTGTCCTATTTCCAAGCTTAAGTTTGGAAAAAGTGTCTCTTTCCAACTTGGTTTTCAAACCGGGAGTCCCGTGCTAGTTCCGTAAGTTCTCACAGCTCGCGTTGGTCACTCCTAAGGTTTTTGAGGTGTTCTCGGCCCTTCTTGCGACTGTTACATGATTTTGGCCCCCCGATGGCCTACTTCCAAACTTAACTGTTAGAAAAGTGTATTTTCCGACCGAGTTTTCAAATCGGGAGTCCCGCGCCTGTTCGTTAACTTTTCACAGCTCAATTTGGTCCCTCCTGAGATGTTCGAGGTGTTCCCCGGGCCTCCTCGTGATTGTTATACGATTTCGGACTGCCGAGGCCTATTCTCAGGCCTAAGTGTGAAAAAAAGTACCTTTTCCGACCTAGTTTTCAAACCGGAAGTCCCGCGCTAGTTCCGTAAGTTCGCACAGTTTGCATTGGTGTCTCCCGAGGTGTTGGAATTGTTCCACGGGCCTTCACGGGGGACTGTTACAGGATTTTGGGGGCCCCCCGATTGCCTATTTTCAAACTTAAGTGTTTAAGAAGTGCATCTCTTGACTTAGTTTTCAGACCGGGAGTCCCATGCGAGTTCCGTAAGCTTCCACAGCTCACGTTGGTGTTTGAGGTGTTCCCCGGACCTTCTCTTGACTGTCACACGATTTTTGCGCCCCGATAGACTATTTTCAAGCTTAGGTGCGAGAAAAGTGCCGTTCCGGACTAAGTTTTCAAACTGGGAGTCCGGTGCTAGTTCCGTAAGTTTTCACAACTTACATTGGTCCCTTTCGGGCTGTTTGACGTGTTCCCCGGGCCTTCTCGTGACTGTTACACGATTTTGGCCCCCGACGGCTTATTTTCGAGTTTAAGTTTGAAAAAAGTGCATTTTTTGATTTAGTTCTCAGACCGAGAGTCCCGTGCTAGTTTCGTAAGTCTCCGCAACTTACCTTGGTCCCTCCCCGAGGTGTTTGGGGCATTTTCCGGTCCTTCTCGTGACTGTTGCACGGTTTTAGCCCCCCCGGTGTCTTATTTCCAAGCTTAAGTTTGGAAAAAGTGTCTCTTTCCAACTTAGTTTTCAAACCGGGAGTCCTGTGCTTGTTCCATAAGTTTTCACAACTTACATTGGTCCCTCCCGGGGTGTTTGACGTGTTCCCCGGGCCTTCTCGTGACTGTTACATGATTTTGGCCCCCGACGGCTTATTTTCGAGCTTAAGTTTGAGAAAAGTGCATTTTTTTATTTAGTTCTCTGACTGAGAGTCCCGTTCTAGTTCCGTAAGTCTCCGCAACTTACCTTGGACCCTCCCTAAGTGTTTGGGGCATTTCCCGGTCTTTCTCATGACTGTTACACGGTTTTGGCCCCGACGGTGTCCTATTTCCAAGCTTAATTGTAGAAAAAGTTTATCTTTCCTACTTAGTTTTCAAACCGGGAGTCTCGTGCTAGTTCCGTAAGTTTTCACAGCTCGCATTGGTCACTCCCGAGGTGTTTGAGGTGTTCCCAGCCCTTCTTGCGACTGTTACATGATTTTGGCATCCCGATGGCCTGCTTCCAAGCTTAAGTGGTAGAAAAATGTACTTTCTGACATAGATTTCAAATCGGGAGTCCCGCGCCTATTCTTTAAGTTTTCAACACTCAAATTGGTCCCTCCTGCGATGTTCGAGGTGTTTCCTGGGCCTTCTCGTGATTGTTACACGATTTCGGCCCGCCGAGGCCGATTTTCAAGCGTAAGTGTGAAAAAACTGCCTTTTTCGACCTAGTTTTCAAACCGGAAGTCCCGTGCCTGTTTGTTAAGTTTTCACAACTCAAATTGGTCCCAAACCGAGAGTCCCGTGCTAGTTCCGTAAGTCTCCACAACTTACCTTGGACCCTCCCGAGGTGTTCGGGGCATCTCCTGGTCCTTCTCGTGACTGTTACACGGTTTTGGCCCCCCGATGTCCTATTTCCAAGCCTAAGTGAGAAGAAAGTGTCTTTTTTCAACTTAGTTTTCAAACCGGAAGTCCCGTGCTAGTTTCGTAAGTTTTCACAACTCACGTTGGTCACTCCCAAGATGTTTGAGGTGTTCCTGGCCCTTCTTGCGACTGTTACATGATTTTGGCCCCTAATGACCTACTTTTCAAGCTTAAGTGTTAGAAAAGTGTATTTTTCGACCTAGTTTTCAAACCGGGAGTCCCGTGCCTGTTCGTTAAGTTTTCACAACTCAAATTGGTCCCACCTGAGATGTTTGAGATGTTCCCTGGGCCTTCTCATGATTGTTACACGATTTCGGCCCGCCGAGGCCTATTTTCAAGCTTAAGTGTGAAAAAAGTGTCTTTTTCGACCTAGTTTTCAAACCGGAAGTCTCGTGCTAGTTTCGTAAGTTTCCACAATTTACATTGGTTTCTCCCGAGGTGTTAGAGGTGTTCCACGGGCCTTTTCGGGACTATTACAGGATTTTTGGCCCCCGATGGCTTATTTTCAAACTTAGGTATTTAGGAAGTCTTATTTTCGAGCTTAAGTTTGAAAAAAGTGCATTTTTTGATTTAGTTCTTAGACCGAGAGTCTCGTGCTAGTTCCGTAAGTCTCCGCAACTTACCTTGGACCCTCCCCGAGGTGTTTGGGGCATTTCCCGGTCCTTCTCTTGACTGTTACACGATTTTGCCCCCCCCGGTGTCCTATTTCCAAGCTTAAGTGTGGAAAAAGTGTCTCTTTCCAACTTAGTTTTCAATCCGGGAGTCCCGTGCTAGTTCTGTAAGTTTTCACAGCTCGCGTTGGTTACTCCCGAGGTTTTTGAGGTGTTCCCGGCCATTCTTGCGACTGTTACATGATTTTGGCCCCCCGATGGCCTACTTCCAAGCTTAAGTGTTAGAAAAGTGTATTTTCCGACCTAGCTTTCAAATCGGGAATCCCGCGCCTGTTCGTTAACTTTTTACAACTCAATTTGGTCCCTCCTGAGATGTTCGAGATGTTTCCCGGGCCTTCTCGTGATTGTTACACGATTTCGGCCTGCCGAGGCCTATTCTCAGGCTTAAGTGTGAAAAAAGTACCTTTTCCAACCTAGTTTTCAAACCGGAAGTCCCGCTCTAGTTCCGTAAGTTCCCACAACTTGCATTGGTGTCTCCCGAGGTGTTGGAATTGTTCCACGGGCGTTCTCGGGGGACTGTTACAGGATTTTGGGGGGCCCCCGATGGCCTATCTTCAAACTTAAATGTTTAGGAAGTGAATCTTTTGACTTAGTTTTTGAACCGGGAGTCCTATGCGAGTTCCGTAAGCTTCCACAGGTCACGTTGGTCATTCCCTTGGTGTTTGAGGAGTTTCCCGGACCTTCTCTCTTACGGTCACATGATTTTGGCTCCCCGATGGACTATTTTCAAGCTAAGGTGCGAGAAAAGTGCCGTTTCGGATTTAGTTTTCAAACCGGGAGTCCCGTGCTAGTTCCGTAAGTTTTGACAACTTACATTGGTCCCTCCCGGGGTGTTTGACGTCTTCCCCGGGCCTTCTTGTGACTGTTACACGATTTTTGCACCCAACGGCTTATTTTCGAACTTAAGTGTGAAAAAAGTGCCTTTTTTGATTTAGTTCTCAGACCGAGAGTCCCGTGGTAGTTCCGTAAGTCTCCACTACTTACCTCGGACCCTCCCGAGGTGTTTGGGGCATTTCCCGGTCCTTCTCGTGACTATTACACGGTTTTAGCCCCCCGGTGTCCTATTTCCAAGCTTAAGTTTGGAAAAAGTGTCTCTTTCCAACTTAGTTTTCAAACCGGGAGTCCCGTGCTAGTTCCGTAAGTTTTCAAAGCTGGCGTTGGTCACACCCGAGGTGTTTGAGGTGTTCCCAGCCCTCCTTGCGACTGTTACATGATTTGGCCCCCCGATGGCCTACTTCCAAGCTTAAGCGTTATAAAAGTGTATTTTCTGACCTAGTTTTCACCAAATCGGGAGTCTCGTGCCTGTTCGTTAAGTTTTGACAACTCAAATTGGTCCATCCTGAGATTTTCGAGGTGTTCCCTGGGCCTTCTCGTGACTGTTACATGATTTCGGCCCGCCGAGGCCTATTCTCAAGCTTAAGTTTGAAAATAGTACCTTTTCCCACATCGTTTTCAAACCAGAAGTCCCGCGCTAGTTCCGTAAGTTTCCACAACTTGCGTTGGTGTCACCCGAGGTGTTGGAGGTGTTCCACGGGCCTTCTCGGGACCGTTACAGGATTTTGGGGGGCCCCCGATTTTCGGTTTTCAAACTTAAGTGTTTAGCAAGTGCATCTGTTGACTTAGTTTTCAGACCGGGAGTCCCATGCGAGTTCCGTAAGTTTCCACAGCACACGTTGGTCATTCCCTAGGTGTTCGAGGTGTTCCCCGGACCTTCTCTTGACTGTCACACGATTTTTGCCCCCCGGTGGACTATTTTCAAGCTTAGGTACGTGGAAAGTGCCGTTTCGGACTTAGTTTTCAAACCGGGAGTCCCGTGCTAGTTCCGTAAGTTTTCACAACTTACATTGGTCCCTCCCGGGGTGTTTGACGTGTTCCCCGGGCCTTCTCGTGACTGTTACACGATTTTGGCCCCCGACGGCTTATTTTCGAGCTTAAGTTTGAAAAAAGTGCATTTTTTGATTTAGTTCTCAGATCGATTTTCCCGTGCTTTTTCTGTAAGTCTCCGCAACTTACCTTGGACCCTCCTCGAGGTGTTTGAGGCCTTTGCCGGTCCTTCTCATGACTGTTACACGATTTTGGTCCCCCCGGTGTCCTATTTCCAAGCTTAAGTGTGGAAAAACTGTCTCTTTCCAACTTAGTTTTCATACCGGGAGTCCCGTGCTTGTTCTGTAAGTTTTCACAGCTCGCCTTGGTCACTGCGGAGGTGTTTGAGGTGTTCCCGGCCCTTCTTGCAACTGTTACCATGATTTTGGTCCCCCGATGACCTACTTCCAAACTTAAGCGTTAGAAAAGTGTATTTTCTGACCTAGTTTTCAAATCGAGAGTCCCGCGCCTGTTCTTTAAGTTTTCACAACTCAAATTGGTCCTTCTTAAGATGTTCAAGGTGTTTCCCGGGCCTTCTCGTCATTGCTACACGATTTCGGCCCGCCGAGGCCTATTTTCAGGCTTAAGTGTGAAAAAAAGTTCCTTTTCCGACCTAGTTTTCAAACCGGAAATCCCGCGCTAGTTCCGTAAGTTCCCACAACTGGCATTGGTGTCTCCCGAGGTGTTGGAATTGTTCCACAGGCCTTCTCAGGGGACTGTTACAGGATTTTGGGAGGCCCCCAATGGCCTATTTTCAAACTTAAGTTTTAAGTGAATCTTTTGACTTAGTTTTCGAAGCGGGAGTCCTATGCGATTTTCGTAAGCTTCCACAGCTCACGTTGGTCATTCCCTAGGTGTTTGAGGTGTTCCCTGGACCTTCTCTTGACTGTCACACGATTTTGGCCCCCCGATGGACTATTTTCAAGCTAAGGTGCGAGAAAAGTGCCGTTTCGGACATAGTTTTCAAACCGGGAGTCCCATGCTTGTTCCGTCAGTTTTGACAACTTACATTGGACCCTCCCGGGGTGTTTGACGTCTTCCCCGGGCCTTCTCGTGACTGTTACACGATTTTTGCACCTAACGGCTTATTTTCAAGCTTAAGTGTGAAAAAAGTGCATTTTTTGATTTAGTTCTCAGACCGAGAGTCCCATGCTAGTTCTGTAAGTCTCCGCAACTCACCTCGGACCATCCCGAGGTGTTTGGGGCATTTCCCGGTCCTTCTCGTGACTGTTACACGGTTTTAGCCCCCCCCGGTGTCCTATTTCCAAGCTTAAGTTTGGAAAAAGTGTCTCTTTCCAACTTAGTTTTCAAACCGGGAGTCCCGTGCTAGTTCCGTAAGTTTTCACAGCTCGCGTTGGTCACACCCGAGGTGTTTGAGGTGTTCACGGCCCTCCTTGCGACTGTTACATGATTTTGGCCACCCGATGGCCTACTTCCAAGCTAAAGCGTTAGAAAAGTGTATTTTCTGACCTAGTTTTCAAATCGAGAGTCCCGCGCCTGTTCTTTAAGTTTTCACAACTCAAATTGGTCCCTCCTGAGATGATCGAGGTGTTTCCCGGGCCTTCTCGTGATTGTTACACGATTTCGGCCCGCCGAGGCCTATTCTCAAGTTTAAGTGTGAAAAAAGTACCTTTCCGACCTAGTTTTCAAACCGGAAGTGCCGCGATAGTTCCGTAAGTTTCCACAACTTGCATTGGTGTCTCCCGAGGTGTTGGAGGTGTTCCACGGGCCTTCTCGGGACTGTTACAGGATTTTGGGGGGCCCCCGATGGCCAGTTTTCAAACGTAAGTGTTTAGGAAGTGCATCTCTTGACTTAGTTTTCGAACCGTGAGTCCCATGCGAGTTCCGTAAGTTTCCACAGCTCACGTTGGTCATTTCCTAGGTGTTGGAGGTGTTCCCCGGACCTTCTCTTGACTGTCACACAATTTTTGCTCCCCGATGGACTATTTTCAAGCTTATGTACGAGAAAAGTGCCGTTTCGGACTTAGTTTTCAAACCGGGAGTCCCGTGCTAGTTCCGTAAGTTTTCACAACTTACATTGGTCCCTCCCGGGGTGTTTGACGTGTTCCCCGGGCCTTCTCGTGACTGTTACACGATTTTGGCCCCCGACGGCTTATTTTCAAGCTAAGTGTGAAAAAAGTGCATTTTTTGATTTAGTTCTCAGACCGAGAGTCCCGTACTAGTTCCGTAAGTCCCCGCAACTTACCTTGGACCCTCCCCGAGGTGTTTGGGTCATTTCCGGATCCTTCTCATGACTGTTACACGGTTTTGGCCCCCCGGTGTCCTATTTCCAAGCTTAAGTGTGGAAAAAATGTCTCTTTCCAACTTAGTTTTCAAACCGGAAGTCCCGTTCTAGTTCCGTAAGTTTTCACAGCTCGCGTTGGTCAGTCCCGAGGTGTTTGAAGTGTTTCCGGCCCTCCTTGCGACTGTTACATGATTTTGGCCCCCCGATGGCCTACTTCCAAGCTTAAGCGTTTGAAAAGTGTATTTTCTGACCTAATTTTCAAATCGAGAGTCCCGCGCCTGTTCTTTAAGTTTTCACAACTTAAATTGGTCCCTCCTGAGATGTTTGAGTTGTTTCGCGGGCCTTCTTATGATTGTTACACGATTTCAGCCCACCGAGCCCTATTCTCAAGCTTAAGTGTAAAAAAAGTACCTTTTCCGACCTACTTTTCAAACCGAAAGTCCCGTGCTAGTTCCGTAAATTTTCACAACCTACATTGGTGTCTCCCGAGGTGTTGGAGGTGTTCCGCGGGCCTTCTCGGGACTGTAACAGGATTTTGGGGGGCCCCCGATGGCCTGTTTTCAAACTTAAGTGTTTAGGAAGTGCATCTCTTGACTTAGTTTTCAGACCGGGAGTCCCATGCGAGTTCCGTAAGTTTCCACAGCTCACGTTGGTCATTCCCTAGGTGTTCGAGGTGTTCCCCGGAACTTCTCTTGACTGTCACACGATTTTTGCCCCCCGATGGACTATTTTCAAGCTTAGGTACGAAAAAAGTTCCGTTTCGGACTTAGTTTTCAAACTGGGAGTCCCGTGCTAGTACCGTAAGTTTTCACAACTTACATTGGTCCCTCCCGGAGTGATTGACGTGTTCCCCGGGTCTTCTCGTGACTGTTACACGATTTTGGCCCCCGACGGCTTATTTTCGAGCCTAAGTTTGAAAAAAGTGCATTTTTTGATTTAGTTCTCAGACCGATAGTCCCGTGCTAGTTCCGTAAGTTTCCGCAACTTACCTTGGACACTCCCCGAGGTGTTGAGGCCATTTCCGGATCCTTCTCGTGACTGTTACACGGTTTTAGCACCCCCGGTGTCCTATTTCCAAGCTTAAGTTTGGAAATTGTCTTTTTCCAACTTAGTTTTCAAACCGGGAGTCCCGTGCTAGTTCCGTAAGTTTTCACAGCTCGCGTTGGTCACTCCCGAGGTGTTTGAGGTGTTCCCGGCCCTCCTTGCGACTGTTACATGATTTTGGCCCCCCGATGGCCTACTTCCAAGCTTAAGCGTTAGAAAAGTGTATTTTCTGACCTAGTTTTCAAATCGAGAGTCCCGCGCCTGATCTTTAAGTTTTCACAACTCAAATTGGTCCCTCCTGAGATGTTCGAGGTGTTTCCCGGTCCTTCTCGTGATTGTTACACGATTTCGGCCCGCCGAGCCCTATTCTCAAGCTTAAGGGTGAAAAAAGTACATTTTCCGACCTAATTTTCAAACCGGAAGTCCCGCGCTAGTTTCGTAAGTTTCCACAACTTGTATTGGTGTCTCGCGAGGTGTTGGAGGTGTTCCACGGGCCTTCTCGGGACCGTTACAGGATTTTGGGGGGCCCCCGATTTTCGGTTTTCAAACTTAAGTGTTTAGAAAGTGCATCTCTTGACTTAGTTTTCAGACCGGGAGTCCCATGCGAGTTCCGTAAGTTTCCACAGCACACGTTGGTCATTCCCTAGGTGTTCGAGGTGTTCCCCGGAACTTCTCTTGACTGTCACACGATTTTTGCCTCCCGATGGACTATATTCAAGCTTAGGTACGAGAAAAGTACCGTTTCGGACTTAGTTTTCAAACCGGGAGTCCCGTGCTAGTTTCGTAAGTTTTCACAACTTACATTGGTCCCTCCCGGGGTGTTTGACGTATTCCCCGGGCCTTCTCGTGACTGTTACACGATTTTGGCCCCCGACGGCTTATTTTCGAGCTTAAGTTTGATAAAGTGCATTTTTTGATTTAGTTCTCAGACCGAGAGTCCCGTGCTAGTTCCGTAAGTATCCGCAACTTACCTTGGACCCTTCCCGAGGTGTTTGGGGCATTTCCCGGTCCTTCTCGTGACTGTTACACGGTTTTAGCTGTCTTTCCAACTTAGTTTTCAAACCGGGAGTCCCGTGCTAGTTCCGTAAGTTTTCATAGCTCGCGTTGGTCACTCTCGAGGTGTTTGAGGTGTTCCCGGCCCTCCTTACGACTGTTACATGATTTTGGCCTCCCGATGGCCCATTTCCAAGCTTAAGCGTTAGAAAAGCGTATTTTCTGACCTAGTTTTCAAATCGGGAGTCCCGCGCCTGTTCGTTAACTTTTCACGGCTCAATTTGGTCCCTCCTGAGATGTTCGAGGTGTTCCCCGGGCCTTCTCGTGATTGTTACACGATTTTGGCCCGCCGAGGCCTATTCTCAGGCTTAAGTGTGAAAAAAAGTACATTTTCCGACCTAGTTTTCAAACCGGAAATCCCGCGCTAGTTCCGGAAGTTCCCACAGCTTGCATTGGTGTCTCCCGAAGTGTTGGAATTGTTCCTCGGGCCTTCTCGGGGGACTGTTACAGGATTTTGGGGGGCCCCCGATGGCCTATTTTCAAACTTAAGTGTTTAGGAAGTGCATTTTTTGACTTAGTTTTCAAACCGGGAGTCCCATGCGATTTCCGTAAGTTTTCACAGCTCACGTTTGTCCCTTCCTAGGTGTTTGATGTGTTCCCCGGACCTTCTCTTGACTGTCACACGATTTTGGCCCCTCGATGGACTATTTTCAAGCTTAGGCGCGAGAGAAGTGTCGTTTCGGACTTAGTTTTCAATCCGGGAGTCCGTGCTAGGGGAGTCCGTGCTAGTTACTTACATTGGTCCCTCCCGGGGTGTTTGACGTATTCCCCGGGCCTTCTCGTGACTGTTACACGATTTTGGCCCCCGACGGCTTATTTTCGAGCTTAAGTGTGAAAAAAGTGCATTTTTTGATTTAGCTCTCACACCGAGAGTCCCGTGCTAGTTTCGTAAGTCTCCGCAACTTACCTTGGACCCTCCCAAGGTGTTTGTGGCATTTCCCGGTCCTTCTCGTGACTGTTACACGGTTTTAGCTGTCTTTCCAACTTAGTTTTCAAACCGGGAGTCCCGTGCTAGTTCCGTAAGTTTTCACAACTCGCGTTGGTCACTCTCGAGGTGTTTGAGGTGTTCTCGGCCCTTCTTGTGACGGTTACATGATTTTGGCCCCCCGATGGCCTACTTCCAAGCTTAAGTGTTAGAAAAGTGTATTTTCCGACCTAGTTTTCAAATCGGGAGTCCCGCGCCTGTTCGTTAAGTTTTCACAACTCAAATTGGTTCCGACCTTTGAAAACGAGTAAGCGACACTTTTGAAAACTAAGTTGGAAAGAGACTTTTTTCACACTCAAATCGAGAGGGCCAAAACCGTGTAACAGTCAAATCAGGAGTTCGACTCAAATCGTGTAACAGTCACGAGAAGGCCCGGGGAACATGTCAAACACCCCGGGAGGGACCAATATAAGTTGTGAAAACTTACGGAACTAACACGGGACTCCCGATTTCAAAACTAAGTCTGAAACGGCACTTTTCTCGTGCCTAAGCTTGGAAATAGTCCATCGGGGGGCCAAAATCGTGTGACAGTCCAGAGAAGGTCCGGGGAACACCTCAAACACCTAGGGAGGGACCAACGTGAGCTGTGGAAACTTACGGAACTCTCATGGGACTCCCAGTTTGAAAACTGAGTCAAAAACTGCACTTCCTAAACACTTAAGTTTGAAAATAGGCCATCGTGGCCCCCCAAAATCCTGTAACAGTCCCGAGAAGGCCCGTCGTGTAACACCTGCAACACCTCAGGAAAAACCAATGCAAGTTGTGGAAACTTACCGAACTTGCGCGGGACATCCGGTTTGAAAACTAGGTCGGAAAATGTACTTTTTTCACACTTAAGCTTGAGAATAGGCCTCGGCGGGCCGAAATCGTGTAACAGTCACAAGAAGGCCCGGGGAACACCTCGAACATCTTAGGAGGGACCAATTTGAGTTGTGAAAACTTAACGAACAGGCGCGGGACTCCCGATTTGAAAGCTAGGTCGGAAAATACACTTTTCTAACACTTAAGCTTGGAAATAGGCCATCGGGGGGCCAAAATCATGTAACAGTCGCAAGAAGGGCTGGGAACACCTCAAACACCTTGGGAGTGACCAACGCGAGCTGTGAAAACTTACGAAACTAGCACGGGACTCCCGGTTTGAAAACTAAGTTGGAAAGGAACACTTTTTCCACACTTAAGCTTGGAAATAGGACACCGGGGGGGCCAAACCGTGTAATAGTCACGAGAAAAATCGAGATATGCCCCAAACACCCCAGGAGGGTCCAAGGTAAGTTGAGGAGACTTACAGAACTAGCACGGGACTCTCGATCTGAGAACTAAATCAAAAAATGCACTTTTTTCACACTTAAGCTAGAAAATAAGCCATCGGGGGCCAAAATCGTGTAACAGTCACGAGAAGGCCCGAGGAACACGTCAAACACCCCAGGAGGGACCAATGTAAGTTGTGAAAACTTACGGAACTAGCACGGAACTCCCAGTTTGAAAACGTCCGAAACGGCACTTTTCTCACACCTAAGCTTGAAAATAGTCCATCGGGGGGCCAAAATCGTGTGACAGTCAAGAGAAGGTCCAAAAGAAAAAGGCAGGAAGTGTGTTGCAAGCTTGTGTGGATAGGGAAAGTGACTGCAGTGGTCGACCGAAATTGTAAATTATAATTTTTTTTCTTTTATTATTATTATTATTATTATTTTGTGACTTAGAACAATAGCTATATCTGCCACAACCGCAAGTCTGTGTCTCATTGTAAGGGGAAGATGATTCCAGTCTTAAATATATAACCAAAGAACCGTTGAAAACACAACCCATGGTCATTTCCTATAAGCTGGGAAGTTGGTGGTGCTCTCTTCCACCAGCTGGCTAAGGGGCATCGAAGATGCATTTCCTATAAGCTGGGAAGTTGGTGGTGCTCTCTTCCACCAGCTGGCTAAGGGGCACTGAAGATGCAACTTCTAGGAAGGAGAGGTGATGCCTTCCAATTGGTTTGTCCATTTGTTGAGAGATGAAGCAAATGTCTAGAACCAAGTGGATAGCAAAATGCAAAGACACCTCTTCTTTGCATACAGAGGGAGTTGCAAACACAAGACACGTAATATGAGTTGTATAGGACTAAAAGGAATAATGCATCGAGGGTATTTGCAAAAGTCAAAACGTTAGACTCATGAGTTGAGTACATCCGCGTTAGATTCAATTCACCTGTATGCTTGTGTTCTTTTATATAATAGGTATAGATTCATGTGCATATTGTTGTATAATGTTCATTTTTGTGAAAATGAAATTATAAAGTACAGATGAATTAAGCTTTTGTATAAATGTTCATGTTCATGTTATACTAGTTATTTTTGCAAAATGAAAAATGTAAGAAGTGGATTTTTTTGTTGAATTTCAGATTTGAAAAGTGTATTTTGATGTGAATATCTTGTTGATTAATTAATTTTGGAAAAGTTGTAAAAAATTGTTGTGTATATAAATTGGCAAAAATGAATTATTTGAATAGCTTGACATTGAATGTGGCTAGGTTCAAGACATGAGAAATATTAGATCACATTAGGTATTTTTCTTGAAATTTGTAAGTATCAAGAGCTTACTAATTTTGTGGGTTAGTGTTGACATTGTTTTATATCCTATGTAATTAAAACTGTGTTATTGGGTTTATTTCATGACTTTTTTTAATATTATGGGATTAAAAATGGTGAGGTTGATCAAGTATGAGATTTGGAGGAAATCATGTTGATTAAGTTGTTTGGTATAAAACAAAGTTTGAATTAAGAATATTATTCAAGTTAAAGTGATTTGGTATTTGATCACTAGTTCTACTAATTGAGTTATGTTATTATGATATTTTCATTCCTTAAGTTCATATATGAGATAATTGAATTGTTTGGTAATTTTTGAAGCGAAAAAAGAAAAATGATGATTTTAGCTAGTTTGGAGCTAATGGACAATTAATAAATTATTTATTTTATTGCTTTAGGTTAACTTGATGAAGTTAAAAATGAGGAATTGGTAAAAGGACACTTGTGTTATGTTTCGTAATTATAGTCAAAAGAGGATTTTGATATAATTAGCTAACTGATGGAAAATATTTTTGGTACGTGTTTGATTTTTAACTATGTAGTAACCGGGTATGTGTTTATTATACTTAGTTAATTGGCGGACTTGGTGCCAGTATTATTATTAATTTTACGGGTGAGCCCGGTTAGGCATGTACCTAGTATTATTGGGTCCAGTATAGGTAGGGGAGATAGTGGTACCAACTATCTGCGATATAGATTCTTGGACACTGCTTAGTTCAGAGGAGTAGTAACCTTGTGGTTGTGGATGGACTTTGTTTCTGATACACGACTCTAAGGGTGAGCCCTAAGTGTGGGTAGGTAGGAGTTCTACTAATTGAGTTATGTTATTATGATATTTTCATTCCTTAAGTTCATATATGAGATAATTGAATTGTTTGGTAATTTTTGAAGCGAAAAAAGAAAAATGATGATTTTAGCTAGTTTGGAGCTAATGGACAATTAATAAATTATTTATTTTATTGCTTTAGGTTAACTTGATGAAGTTAAAAATGAGGAATTGGTAAAAGGACACTTGTGTTATGTTTCGTAATTATAGTCAAAAGAGGATTTTGATATAATTAGCTAACTGTTGGAAAATATTTTTGGTACGTGTTTGATTTTTAACTATGTAGTAACCGGGTATGTGTTTATTATACTTAGTTAATTGGCGGACTTGGTGCCAGTATTATTATTAATTTTACGGGTGAGCCCGGTTAGGCATGTACCTAGTATTATTGGTCCAGTATAGGTAGGGGAGATAGTGGTACCAACTATCTGCGATATAGATTCCTGGACACTGCTTAGTTCAGAGGAGTAGTAACCTTGTGGTTGTGGATGGACTTTGTTTCTGATACACAACTCTAAGGGTGAGCCCTAAGTGTGGGTAGGCAGAACCTATTATTAATTTTCCGCTCGGACACGGTATTGGTGATAAGGTGGGTCATAGCCTTGAAGACAAGTATTGTACGCCTTGTTGGTGGTTATTATATTTTAAAGCTATTTATTTATTTAACTAGATAGAGTTAATTAAATAAAGTGAATTGAGGCCAGGTTTGATAGAGTTAATTAAATAAAGTGGAATTGAGGCCAGGTTAGATAGAGTTAATAAAGATGGGAAATTCTAACACTAGGTTAGCAAGTGTTAAAGTTGATTATTTATTTAAGTTAACAACAGTGAGTTACTTAAATTATTTTGATTTAAAGTGTTGGAATCTATTCATTTATTTAAGTTAACTAGAGTGACTAATTTAAATAATCGGACTTGTGATCCCATTGATAAAAGATGTATATGTGGTTATTATCTTTTGGATAAATTATTAATTATTTAAGTTAACTTGCGGGACTTAGTTAAATAAATGGGTCTTAAAGTGATTGAACAAGTAAATCTAAAAGTTGGGCATTTCATGTCATTTTTGTGGATATATGTTGTATCACCGTATCCGCATGTATTGTAAAGTAATTATATGAGATTGCTTGGTGAGCTAGTTGTTTGCTCACCCCCTGCCTATAAATGTGTACAGGAAATGTTTTCAGACTTGAGGATTAGCAACTGGTTGTATCAAGATGTAGGGATTATGTGATGATGAGCTGTAGCCTGTAGTGCTCTTATTTCCTTTTATTCAGTTTTGAACCGTATTTTTTGATTTGGCTGAGTGCCTTTTTCTTTAAAAATGGGCAATATCCATTTCATGGTTGCAAGTCCGTGGGGCATTGTATTTGAAAAGCGGCATGTATTTAATTTTTTTGTGTTATATAATGTATATTATGGAAAGCATGTAAGGAAGGTAAAATACAGAGAGTGGGTTTGTGGTTCCCATTGGTATTGTCACTTTCACTTTCAATTATATTATATTTTGAAAAAGTAAAGAATATTGTTAAATGAACAAGAATTAGTTTTCGCTTGATTAACCTTTGAAAATCTAGGGTGTCACACATTAGATAACAAAAGGGCCTCATCATTACATTTACATGACACGTCTTTCATTCTTTTAGTCAAGATAGAAAATTAAGGTCTTTTTAACAAAATTATTTTGATTGTGAAGTTTAGGGATATTGATATGAATTTTAAATAAATATTATAATATAAAAAATAAAATTACAGTGTAAGAAATTATAAGAGGCCCCATTTACATTTTTTTCATTGGGCCTCGAATCAGCGTGAGCCGCCTTTAGTTGTACTTTTTGTGAAGATTGAGTGCGATAGCTTTATTTTGCGGTCATCTGGGATGACTTTTTGGTCAAATATGGATTTTGTAAGTTGTTATGGAAATGAAAGGTGGTTTTTTTGTTTTTGTTTTCTTCTTTAACTGTATAGACAGTGTATTCAAAAAAATTTAAGTGTGTATTTTCTTTCTATTCTAATGCCATTATTAATTCATAGTTTCGTTCATCTTACTGCATCCTCGAGAATCCTAAATTTGACTTGAGAGTATGTTTTATTCTATTTTTACATTGAAGTACATGAAAATTATGGATTAAGATATCAGTGTCTTCTTGGGAATCGGGAAAGAGGATTTCTTTTTTCTTTTGGTATATAAAGTGGTTTTGATTGCTCATTTTTTCTATTAAATACAAGCCTAGAAGATGGGTTATTGTTTTCCTTGGTTATTTTCCCTTGAAATGTGCAGAAACCAGAAGACATTTCGGCCTAAGAAGAGGTAGGTGTCATTTAGGTTTACACATTTAAACAACAAATCATGACTCAAAAAGTCCCATTTCCTGTTACATTATGCATATTTTTTTGGACTCTGTAACATGCTTGATACTTCATACTGCAACTTAAAGCCATTGTTGTCTAATTGATTCTGAGTAAAATTCAGGATGACTTAAAGGTTTAGAATTATGTTTGATACTGACCTCCGATTATGCTTGGTCAGTGTTGGGAATGGTTTGTTTATTCTTTTGGATTCTATCTCTAGTTGTGTTGTTGAGATTCTTTTTTCTTTTTCTTGTTTGTCTTCAGAAGGATAACTCAATCCTTCTTGCTTGTATTCCCCCCTTGCATTCATTGTTAAATTCTCCTAGTTTATTATCCCTCAGAAAAAAAAAAAGAAAAGAATAACTCAATCCTTCTTGCTTGTATTCCCCCCTTGCATTCATTGTTAAATTCTCCTATAGTTTATTATCCCTCAGGAAAAAAAAAAAAAGGCCTAAACTGCCTAGAATTTAATTGAATGAAGAATCTAATACCTAATTTGCCTCAACTTTTTTAACTCTCTTGAAAGTAAACCATTTGTTTCAGAAATACAATTTTTTTATGCAATATATGCATATTTTTGTACATTGGTGTGCGTTCATATCCATGGTCATACATTTTTTTATCAATTGCAATTATTGTTAGCATATTTTTAATTTGATTTTTTGTGGCTGCAGCTGTTGACTTCTTCAATCAAGTGAACATTCTGTATGGCACTCTTACAGAATTCTGCACTGCATCA
Source organism: Camellia sinensis (assembly GCF_004153795.1). Lineage (NCBI taxonomy): Eukaryota > Viridiplantae > Streptophyta > Magnoliopsida > Ericales > Theaceae > Camellia > Camellia sinensis. Next base: position 1,089,192 of record NW_021025317.1, on the reverse strand, counting down.
AGCTGTCCATTAATGACAGCAGGACCAAAGTATCTTTCTTCAGTCCTCCTAAGAATTGTCTTTCTTGTTTTATTGACGGAATGTTTGGTGTAGCTTTGCTTGATGTTAAGCTCTACAGGTGATATACTTGTGGGGAAAAAAAAGAAATGTTCTTGCGACACTCTTTTCTTTAATTAGTGCGACTCTCTCTCTCTCTTGGACTACAAAGACATGGAAAATAACTTTAAAACTGTTGGGATAGAAATTTTGGTTTCTTTGAAAGTTCCAAGTGCTCTGATTGTAACATTACATATTTTATTGTATTTGGAATTGCATATAATATTCTGCATTTACCACTAGAGGGATATTAAGTCTAAATGGTAAAAATGTTTTGGAAAGTCACTTGTATTAAGGGATGGGAATATATAGGATATTGTAACCAAAGATGGTATGGAATTAGTTGGTACAAGTTTATATGAAGGTATCTGCCGGTGCAAATCAAATTTAATTAATGAGGTTTAAAACCATGCCAACATGTCTAATGAATCAGATATCATGATAGGGAAAAGAAAGGGCCAAGAAAGGGCAAGGAAAAGGCCAAGAAAGTAGTCAGAGATCATTATGTGGAACTAATCAACAAAGTTTAGTTAATTGTTACTTATTGAAACATGCTAGTTAAGTTGATTGTCAGGATGATACAATTTCAGATCTGCTTTAAGCATGTACATTTGTTTATAATTAGATTATGTCTGAATTATGATGCATTCAAATTGCAAATCTTCAATTTTGCCTCCTCACAGATACGAGTATAGATGGGCTGATGGAGTTACTATAAAGAAACCCATAGAGGTGTCTGCTTCTAAATATGTAGAGTATTTGATGGACTGGATTGAGGCTCAGCTCGATGATAAATCATTTTTTCCTCAAAAGTGGGGTACGTGTTGTTTGCTTAATACAGTAAACATATGGTTTGTTCTTGTTTTAATCAAAAAAGGCCGTACTTTTTTTTAATCTTCTGTATATCCTGCAGGGGCATCATTTCCACCGAATTTTCAGGATGTTGTTAAGACAATATTCAAGCGATTGTTCCATGTGTATGCGCACATCTATCACACACATTTTGAGAAGATTGTGAGTCTAAAGGAAGAAGCTCATCTTAATACTTGTTTCAAGCATTTTGTTCTTTTTACATGGGTAAGTTATCCAACTTCATCCAAGTTTTAGATTGTTCAATCTCACAGTTCCTTTTCTACATTCAATTATAATTGTAAAATGGCCGAAATTCATTACATTGTCTTCCATTTATATGCTTACATAATTTTGTACCACAATTGGTTTGTCTATCGAGTAATTTAATTTCTAGATTTGGTAAAAATTGTTAGATAGTGGAAAGGGAGAGTTTGGCATGAAGGATTTTGGCTAAAATAAAAAAAAAAAAAGGCTAAAATAGTCAATAAGGTAAAATGTCACATCCTACACATCGATCATTCACTTTTTTTCTCACAACCATCTATTCAACTATAAAAAAAATCAAAAAATCATCCCACTATTCACGTAATTCCATCACATTTGTTTTCAAAATATTATACGGTCAGCCCAAAGCAGACAATGCTACCACTTTGGCCCCCCGAAAAATGAGTGGACTACTAGTCTACAAAAGGCCCCAATCTGAATTTGCAATGCCTAAATAAAAGACCCCCATAAAATTCAGTGAAAATTCAAAATTAATATATGACTGATGTGGTTAATTATTTAAAATCTACTTATTGCATATCTTTTCGAAAAAAAATCAAAAAATCATCCCAAACACAACTTTTTTTCATCTTATAAAATAGCTAAAAGCCAACTAAAATAGCCAAGTTCCCAAACGAGGCCTATATCCTCTTTTACCCACACTTGTTTTTGGTATATTTTACTAGGATGTTGATTGCAATGGCAAAATCAAATCTTTTTTGTTTTTTTTTTTATACCCTTGTGGTATGGGCTAATAGTATTTAACCTCCTATCTTTTAAAATTAGCCACATACCTTCTTCATGGTTTTGAACTACAATGTTGCTATTACATTTCCCGTCAAATGGATGAAAATTGTGGCATGCACCTATTTAGAGTGAGAAAAAAAGAAAAAAAGAAAAAAAAAATATTAGTTGAAGTCAATTTTTAATTTGTTAAGACCAAATTACTCTTATCTTCATTTTCTACCTTTGAACCCGCAACCTCCCCACCACCGCCTTCCTCTTTTTGGACCTTGCAGAGCGTCCTTACTTCCCAACCTCCCCTGCCACCCCTCTTCACCTCCCTACCCAACCTTCCTCACCTCTACCACCATACCTACCGGAAGGTTGTTAACATCGGGATCCTACATTAGATTGTTGGAGGAGTTCACATGATTGGATCCTAAAATCAAATTGAAGATCGTAAGATTCTATCGTAAAAGAAAAATTACGTATTAATTTAATTTAAATAAACATTTCTTAAAAAGTCTACACAAAATAAGCCTAAATTATACTAAAAGGAAGTGTAGATATTGTGAAAAATATAATATTATGTAAAGTGTAAATCTAATAGTATACAATAGAAAACTCGATGGGGAAAAGTTTTGCATTTCATCAAAAAAGAAGGTGACGAAGAAGAGTTTTATAATACAACACTTTGCAATCTACACAATGCATAAAAAGTGAAAGAAAAATATTTAACAAAATTGGATACAAAATAGATTGTGAACTTAAAAGAGTGGCTTGGCTGAATGACAAGGTTTGTTGTTAGCACTCTTATCTCTATTAAACACACACAACACACATTGACAAGGACATAAAAAGTATTGGTTGAGGAAGATTTGAAGAGTTGCTTTTATTTTATTTTATTTTTAATTTAGAAGTATAGGAATTATTGCAATATTAGAATATTATTTAGGATTTTATTATAGGAATTAACTATGTCTTGTTTTATTTTGGAAACTTTTAAATCAAGGTTTTCTATGTATTGAGGGTTATTTTGCTTGGAATATGAATTGAATTGAGAGTTCTTTAATATTGAGAATTAGAGTTTATTTTATTTCTTTGGGTGTGATTTGTTCCTATTCTATTACATTATTGCTCCAGTTATGTCTTATTGACTATGTGATGGGTGGTGCAGGAATTCCAGTTTATTGATAATGGGGAGCTTGCACCCCTGTACGAGCTTGTTGAGTCTATCTTACAGTTCTTTTTTTAAATTTATTTTGTATTGGGGAAACGCATTGTGAGCTTTTGTTTCGCATCTCATGCAGCCTTTTGAATTCTTCTCTATTTTTATATTTTTGTAATGGATGCAGTCTCCTGAGCTTCCGTTTGGTTTAGTTTGTATAAAGAGTTTTGAGTTTTGAATTATATTTTGAAAGATAAGTTGATAAAAAGAGTTTTGAAAATGATTTTGGGATATTTTTATTTTTATTATTATTATTATTTTTTTTTTAGTAGTTGAATAGATGGGTGTGAGACAATTTGATTGATTGATATATAGAATAGGAATATAATCGGTTCAGTACAGTTGGTATTTATGTAAAAAAAATTATCGAACTAATAATGTCGATTTTATTATTTTGAAAACCAATACAGATCACTTCTTTCATCAAATCGTACTAAGTTGAACCGATTAAAGCGATTCAGTTTGATTTAGTGTGGTTTAATCGGTCTAAGATCTTTTAAACTTGAGTCATTTTTAAATATAATTGTTGATCTATATAAAAACATTAAATTAGTTCTGGGCAAATTATCAAGAAATCTTCTTTGAAAAACATGTAGCCTATTTAGTCTCATAATCTTTTGTTTACACTCAAAAGTCTTGTAACGTTTTTCTTCTTCTCTGCCTTTCTTCTTTTCTACCTCTTTTGCTCTTTGTGATTTCTAGCAATCGTTGACGGGCAACCACATCTTCTTCTTCTCTTTCTCTTTCTGATATATAGTCACCGACGATTACCATCAATTGGGGTTCACCGACAACCATTGACTACCGAGACTCTTTACTTCACCCTCACCGACAGTGTAGAAGATATGTTTTTGACGAAGAAGATGAGTAGATTTACTTAAATCTGATGTAGATCTACATCAGATTTGAGTAGATCTAAATAAAAAAATAGTTACCTCTCTCATTCGATCTCTTAATTTTTCTACATTTTATATGTTATACACTTCTATTTTTCTATTTTAATGGGAAAAAAATTCAAGTTTTGAACAAGTTGTTTTTGAGTTTTAGTTACAGGTGGTGAAAATTATAAAATTTTGCAGTTTCAATTTGTTTTGATGCTGGAATGAATCATGGTTTAAAACTGCAAAATTTTGCAGTTTCATAATATATTTTTCAATTTGGTTAATAAGGATAAATGCCTAATAGATTTTTACTTTGAAATTGTAACATTTTATAGTTTCAAAGTTTGCTTTTCAATTTGATTAATATTGAAGATTATTTGCTTAAACGCTACAAAAATTGAAAAATAACATGTTTTTTTTTTTCCTATTGTTGCTATTTTTTGTTGTTACATTTTTTTTCCCTTTTTGGTTTATCAATATTTAGCACATTTTGTTACGTTTTTTCGCTCTAATTTCTTCATTTATTCTTTTTTCTTTTTCAGCAATATTTTGGACATTCCAGTGAGTCTCCAATGATGTTCTTAACGTCCAGCGAATGTTCTGGACATTCCGGCGACTTTCATTGACGTTCAAAACACTCCGGTGAACTTCCGGCAATACTTCGGCGACTTTCCGGTGATGTTGAACATTCCGACGAGTCTCCGATGACCGTCTGACAGAAATTCGACGGTAGTGGGATGGAACAGTGTCTGTAAATTAAAAAATAAAAAAATAATAAGATTTTTTGGTAATAATTAAAAATATATAGGACTAATTAGTGCAAATGTTTTGTTTTGGGATTAAATGAGTTTTGAACTTTGTATATGGAATTTATTGGTAAGTTCCCCATTACTTTTTGTCCACCATTTCAAACATATCTAATTCATCCATTTAATAAATACTTTTCAATTCCTACATTAAAAAATAAATAAATAAATAAAATTAAAAATACTAAGGTGTCAAGAATATTAGTTTTAGATTGTATATAACAAGAGTTTACAATTTTAGGTTATAAAGATGATAAAGTTAATTAATTAAGGTTATTAATTTATTATACTTATTAATATTATTATATTATTAGATTATATATATATATATTATATAAATACAATATATTATGAACCGGTCGCTTTCGATTTAGTTTAGTGCACAAAGTGCTTAAAGCGATATTGAATCGAAAATAAATAAAAAAGTCAAATTAAAAGCTGCACAAACGGATTAAAAAACAGACCAAATATAGCCGGTTCGATCTAGTTCAATCGGTTTGGTGATTTTTTTTTAATTTTTCTTACATCTCTAATTATTTTTGATAGTTGTTGTTTTGTTTAAGCATGATCGACATTGGTTTGCCGATTGTTGAGGTTTTGTTCGGTAATACAGTGTTGAATAGAAACATATAGTTCAGAAGATAGGTTCCAAACAAAACCTTTATTTTCAGCACTGTTCAACCGAACAAAACCATTCATTAAGACGTAAAAGGGTTTTTCCGGCGCCAAATGCACGCCGTGGATTCGATTTTACGACGCGCAAGGCAATGTCGTATTATGACTAGTCATGGAAAGTGTAACAACCCAAAAATTTAAGTTGTCTCTTAAATTTTATACTAGTATTATGGTTGTATGTGATGATATATTATTAAAAATAAAAATAAATAACAATAATAATAAATTCAGAATCTAATTTTGCATTGGATTATCAAATATAGGATTAATTAGGGATTATTATTTGTGGCCAAATTAATAGAAATATGGAATTATAAGATTAGTTTGGCAAAATTAAAGTTAAAGATAGTAAATAAATAAATATCTAAAATTATGCTAAATAATTAAAATAAATAAATAAATAACATTAGGGTTTTGTATATCAGATGGTAGGATTGTATGCACAAGGTGTATTATGTATATGGTTTAAGTTACATATGGTTTGGTTCATTTCTAATTTAGAACTGTGAACTCAAATCTGAAACTGATCTGAAAAGATCAATTCCCTAGTTTTCCAAACCAGAATCAAATCACAAATTCAAAAAATTAGTCAAAGCATATCGAATTGGACTAAACTGAACTGGACCGGCCCGAACCAGTTCGGATTATAAATTTTTCGAATTCCTTGACTCACAAGAAAAAGCATATCAAGTATTTGCTTATTTTTGTTGGCAAGTTATGTCTACTGCATTAGCTGACCAAGAAATGATTTATTTTTGTTGTCAAGTTGTAATGCTCCAACTTTTATTAATCGGATAATATTATCAATTTTCATATTAAGGTCCATTTATGAAATAATAAAATGCAGAAGCAAAACAAAATACATAGGATATTCAAGGTTCCCTCTCGCATAAATACAATGGTACAAGTTTAGTACGGATCATTACAAAATATGCCCTTAGGCTTACATTGAGAATTTCAAAAATGCAATAATTATAATAAAGAGAGTAATAACACATTGGCATTTTCACCAGTGAGTAACAAATCTCGAATCATCAGTAACCTAACTCCTTGAATTCTTGAACGAGACAACAAACTCCACACCTAAACAATGATTTAACGATTGAGATGAGCACAAGGTCCAGTAGGGATTTACAATGATGCAAAATAATGAGATCTATAGATATATGTGATTATGAATACTATCAGGTGATATTTAGATAAGTAACGTGCTCTTTTATATCCAAAATAAAACATACACAAATATATACTTTCATTTAAAAATAAATAAAAAGAAGAAAATATTCCACTTGATATTTCAAGGAAAAACTTATTTATTATCTTTTCAACTTATCATTAGCAATTTAAATGAAATGCTTCAATATCTCCTTTACTTTAGAAAGAAGTTTTAAACCAATCAATCACACACTCATACTAATCTTTAACCCAAAAACAATAATTTCACAATCAACTGTTATTACAATCAATAAAACACCAATTGTACATACCAACATCTACCATATAGACAAGCGATAGCATTCAATTCATTACAAAATTATCTCAATTACACACTTTCAATCTCCAGCACAATTTCACCATGGCACACATATCTACACAATCATGCAACCAAGTGACGAACACAACACAATTAACAACCGGCTTCGTTATGTCATTCCAACACAGTTTACTAAGCACTAATTTGGAAGGAAATCTGGAACTTACCTCAAAGTGCCACACTTTACCGGTGGCTAGCCGAAGGGAAAGCAGACCCTCCATATAGTCCAACAATCCACACGCTTTATTGGGCACAAATCGGAAGGAAAGAGAAACCTCTGTTAATACACTACGTTTTACCGGTCACAAGTTGGAAGGAAACAGACCGTCTTTTTAAAACTTTAATCCATCAACTCATCATATACATCATCATTTCGATTTGAAAAATTAAATCAACAGCATGTCACATGTATAACCCATTCTACAACAATCAACATTTCCTAGAATTAGACCAACAATCTTATTATCTCATTCAATTTACCAATTCCGCTAACGACCTTCACAACATGAGCCATTTCTACAACAAACATTTTCTTTCTTTCTCAATTCACAAATATTACACAACTCTAAAATCATGAGATTAACCACTCAACTCATTTAACTACTACAAAATCATAAATACATCACACTTTTTTATGTGTGATGTATGTTATTTAATCACACGTTTCAAGTTTTATCAAAGTGTGATCTTTGGAATCATTTCGATTTGTAAAATTAAATCAACAAATCATCGCGCGTACAACTCATTCTACAACAATCAACACTTCCTAGAATTAGACCAACAATCTTATTATCTCATGCATTTCATAATTCAATTTACCAATTCCGCTACCAACCTTCACAACATGAGCCACTTCTACAGCAAACATTTTCTTTCTTTCTCAATTCACAAATATTACATTACTCTAAAATCATGAGATTAACCACTTAACTCATTTAACTACTACAAATTATAAATACATCACACTTTTTTATGTGTGATGCTATTTAATCACACAATTCAAGTTTTGTCAAAGTGTGATCTTCGAGAGTGTAACACGTTTTGAATGTCTTTAAAAGATGATTCCATCACACGTTTTGTGTGTGATTAATAGTGAGATAAGATCACATATTATATGCATTTCTCATCACAGTTAATGAGTGTGATAAAAAAAAGGGTTCAACATAATCAATATTATTTTTGTACGCGCATTTGAAGAATATAATACACACTATATATATATCATTTGAATCACAACCACATATTGAATGAAATAACATCATATATTTCATAAATGAAAATTGAATGTTCAAAAGTATATACAAAGGAATTAATAACAAGTTTTTAACTGTGGTTACATGCATTAAAAAAAACCCGAAGAACAAAGTTCTTGAATTCTTTGACCATATTTTGCATCTCTCTAAGCAATTTCTGACTTGAAAAATGAAAACACAAATTAATTAAGTGACCGCTAGCACCATATGAATAAATTTACTATTTGTAGAGACTGTTCTAGTCTTAGAAAAGATAAAGTCGGACATTTTCTCATCACACCGACTCTTCATCTCCTGCATCAACAGAAAATGAAGAACCACTTTGACTGTTACTAGTATAAAATGTTTGGATTACCATATAGATATGACATATACGTAGAATCAACAAATCCAAAATGAAAATCTTCAGCGCTTGGCCAAATATTTTAAAGTCATAAAACCAAAATAAAAGCCAACTATTATTTAAATATAGTAAATAAAAGTCAACTATTTTAAAGTCATAAAACCAAATATACATGGAATCCACAAATCCAAAATGAAATCTTGAAGTAATTGTGTATTCGTTACCAACTAAATAAATAGTTTATTAGCAATTTAAAGAACGAAAGTTATATCATATTTCTATGTTGGATTTCAACTCATATTGTTTAAGACGAAATTAATCCATTCAACTCGCACTTCATCAAGTTCGGTTTCTGTGTAAGTCCTTTTTTCATTGAATTGCAAGAGGTTATTTACAAACAATTAGATAATGAAGATGATGTACAAGTATCATGAATATAAATATAATAATAATAGTTGAAATTTATCTCACATTTTGTTTTTTTGGATGCTTTGATCTCTAATGAGGTCTTTCATATATCTCATTACATAAAACCCGCATTCCACATTTGTGGGTTGTTGCGGAAAGTACATGAAAAGCATTTTCATTATTATTAGAAACTACATATAAAGTGTTATGATCAAGCTAAACAACCATTACCATAAATATAAGTATGACAAAATTAAAGAAAATGATATTGACTACGTGAACTACTTTCCACACTAGATTGGTCCTCCCCCTTTGGCATTTAAAGAAAATGGCATTCAAAGCAAATTATAAGGCACTTATCTTCAATATACAAAAGCTTTTAAGACCAACTTCATAAATGATCTTTTTGCTTCATCTTAACAACTTAACAAGCTTCATTTCAATCAAGCCAGTGCTGATACGATATAGGATATATATAATTTTGATTGCCCTTGATATCTTGCCCTAGACCCACTCCATCTCAGAATATTTAATTATGGAGGACCCTTGAACTAAACAATGATTTCCAACCTACTATTTTTGCTGCTTAGCCCAAAATGATTTCTAAAATCCCAAGGGCTCAGCACTTTCACAACCTAGATTCGGATAAATTGTCATAGAAAATGAAGGCTCTAAACAACAAAATGCATGCCAACAATATTAAAATTAAATACTGATGTGCAACTGAACCTCAATTTAGAACCTCCTATCTTACATGTAATAGGCAGATGATAAACCAACTCATCCTCTTAACAGAGGAATATATTTTAAAATACAAGTAGTGATCTAGTTTAGTTATCTCATGAAACACAAACATCCAAACAAAGTGTAGAACCTTGCTAAAATTGTATAAAAAAAAAGCATTTTCATTTCTTCATAAAGACAATTAAAATGAAGATTGATAATCTTTTAAAGCGAGAACAAGCACTTGCCTCTTGGCATCCCAAACTTGAAAAGGAACATCCAACGAGTCAATGAAATTAAGGGAAATGAAGTATTTTTTCTAAGATGGTTCTGAATTACGACAATCTTAGATGATTATGTTGGGAAACATGACTGCTGAAACTAATAGTGTTTTGTGATAGTATTTGTTCACTGTATCACAGATAACAAGGCAAGCATGATGCATCTCACAGAAAGGGAAACATAAAGATAGGTATCAGCATTACATTCATATATCAACATTACATATACAAAACAAAAATATTGTAAGGAAAGAGATCTTACCAATCATCATTTGAACCGGCAGGAGTAGCATAAAGTGCACCAGACCTTTTCCAATTCTCTAACAGCTTCTTGTTGTTATGACTCTGCGCTGGACCACCAGTAACATGACTTTTATGCAAAACAAGAAGTAGTAATCTCTTTGACGGCCTCATTTGATGTAACTGATTTACAATAGAATTAAGCTACAACCAAAAGAAATTATTAAGAACCATATCCATGCGATTCTAACTTTGAGGAAGAGATATATTACTGTTAAAGCTTATGATCAGCAACCCTCTTACCTGGGAAAAGTTGAAATTATGCCTATTAATAAGCCCCACATTTGCACCATCTATAACTGCATCAAATGGATCATGTCACTGAAGCCACTCCTGAATGAGTGCACCTTCTAAGTTAGTCAGAATGCCATTCTTTTTACGTATTAATCGCTTGAACCATACACAAGCAGCAAATATGGGCCTTTGACTAAGACATTGAATACATTTTCAACAATACAATTACAAGTACATTGATCATTTTCAAACAAGTCTCTCAGGCCTAGCAGTACCTTGGCAGCCATTAGTAGCAGACTGCTGTCTCAAACCCCACCCCTGCCAAAAAGAGTATATCGACATTTGATAAAATATTCATGTGATAAAGTAACAGAGATATGGAGTAATGCAGTCTACCAACATGTCCACTACTAGACATAAATCATTAAGATATTTATGGACAACAAGATGACAATCTAGTTATTCAAATTCCAAATTTGGAAGTAACATAAAGAAACAAGATAAAAATTATTGACAGCATTGTCCACTAATGTGTAAGAATCAACTATAGGAATCAATTCCAAAATAATATACATCTCAAGTAACTCCATGTGTTGAATTGCGGTATTAATCAATGAAGCATAAAGATAATGTCATACCTGAAACTGCATAAAATCAGCCTCAACCTCTCTTTGGCGTACCAAATTGGTCAATGAAGCAGTGAAGTTTTCAGTCTCTTTAGGATCAATATCAATGCTAACAAGCTTCTCTCCACACGATAGGCACACACCCATTTCATCCATTTGCATCCTCGTAACTCTTCAATTCCCATTTCCGAGCCACCCTTGTCCATGCCACCCCCTCCTCCGTTCACAACCTCTTCCCTCACCTTACCCACATCCCAATTCACCTCCCCAACCTCTGCAGCCCTTTCAGACTCAAACCAACGCTCCACAACCCCAGCAGTCTCTTCCGTGACCTGCCTCACCGTGACACGCAACCGGTGCAACATTTCATAAACTCTAAGCCTTTTAAAACTCTGGTTGACACACAATTAACTCAGTACTGGCCTATGCATGATGATGGAATAATATGTATAGTTTAATAAAACTAACAATTCAAGTCCAAGCACTTTGATGCCACATTGCATTGGATCGCCATACAATCACCAAAAAAACAAAAAAACAAAAAAAATTGATACCCCTCATAAAGCACCCAAAACCCTTGTTAATCACCGTTTGTGGCCCACATGCTAACCAATAAGAGATTTCATATCAATATAGATAACTTAGGCAAATTCCCAGCAAAAGAGTCAACGCCCCAAAAAAATTCCCAGCAAAGAGATTTCGTTACAATTCTTAAAGCCAATTGTTTATAATTTTAGTATGTTGAAAAAAACTGAAAATTGTTCCCATTCTCAAACAAAATCAATGTCAACATGCAAATTAAAAAACAATTGCAAACCCTATTAACAAAATGATAAGGAAATAAATTATTTTCCAGCTAATAATTGAAAACCCATAAATAAACTGATGAAGATCGATATTCTGTTGATAAAGGTCCAGCTTGTACATTGGCCACTCCTGCGGTGTTTCAGGCATTCCCGATCCTTCTCGTGACTGTTACACGATTTTGGTCCGTGAAGGCCTATTTTCAAGCTTAAGTGTGAAAAAGTGCATTTTTTGAGTTAGTTTTCATACCGTGAGTCCCGTGCCAGTTCTGAAAGTTTGCACAACGTACATTGGCCACTCCTGCGGTGTTTCAGGCATTCCCGATCCTTCTCGTGACTGTTACACGATTTTGGCCCCTGACGGCTTATTTTCAAGCTTAAGTGTCAAAAAAGTGCATTTTTTGATTTAGTTCTCACACCGAGAGTCCCGTGCTAGTTCCGTAAGCCTCCGAAACTTACCTTGGACCCTCCCGAGGTGTTTGGGGCATTTCCCGGTCCTTCTCGTGACTGTTACACGGTTTTGGCCCCCCCGGTGTCCTATTTCCAAGCCTAAGTGTGGAAAAAGTGTCTCTTTCCAACTTAGTTTTCAAACTGGGAGTCCCGTGCTATTTCTGTAAGTTTTCACAACTCACGTTGGTCACTCCCGAGGTGTTTGAAGTGTTCCTGGCCCTTCTTGTGACTGTTACATGATTTTGGCCCCCGATGGCCTACTTCCAAGCTTAAGTGTTAGAAAAGTTTATTTTCTGACCTAGTTTTCAAGTTGTGAGTCCCGTGCCTAGTCGTTAAGTTTTCACAACTCAAATTGGTCCTTCCTGAGATGTTCGAGGTGTTCCCCGGGCTTTCTCGTGATTGTTACACGAGTTCGGCCCGCCGAGGCCTATCCTCAAGCTTAAGTGTAAAAAAAGTACATTTTCCAACCTAGTTTTCAAACCAGAAGTCCCGCGCTAGTTCCGTAAGTTTCCACAACTTACATTGGTTTCTCCCGAGGTGTTGGAGGTGTTACACGGGCCTTCTCGGGACTGTTACAGGATTTTGGGGGGCCCTCGATGGCCTATTTTCAAACTTAAGTGTTTAGGAAGTGCATTTTTTGACGTAGTTTTCAAATCGAGAGTCCCGTGAAAAAAATGTGAAAAAAACCGATGGCCTATTTTCAAGCTTAATTGTGAAAAAAATGTCTTTTTCGACTTAGTATTCAAAACGAAAGTCCCGTTCTAGTTCCGTAAGTTTTCACAACTTACATTGGTCCCTCCCGAGGTGTCTGACCTGTTCCCCGGGCCTTCTCGTGACTGTTACACGATTTTGGCCCCCGATGGCCTATATTCAAGCTTAAGTGTGAAAAAAGTGCATTTTTGGACTTAATTTTCAAATTAGGAGTCCCGTGCTAGTTCCGTAAGTTTAGACAACTTACATTGGACCCTCCCGAGGTGGTTGATGTGTTGCCCAGGCCTTCTCATGACAGTTACCCGATTTTGGCCCCCAATTTTGGCTTGTTTTCATTCTTAAGTGTGAGAAAAGTGTCTTTTTGGACTTAGTTTTCAAACCAGGAATCCCGTGATAGTTCTGTAAGTTTCCACAACTTAAATTGGACCCTTCTAAGGTGTTTGAGGGGTTCCCCCGGCCATCTCGTGACTGCAACACGACATTGGCACCCGATGGCTAACTTTCATGCTTAAGTGTAAAAAAATGCAATTTTTGACTTAGTTTTCGAACCAGGAGTCCCGTGCTACTTCCGCAAGTTTCCACAACTTACATTGGTCCCCGCCGAGGTGTTTGAGGCGTTCCTCGGGCCTTCCCGTGACTGTTACACGATTTTGGTCCGTGAAAGCCTATTTTCAAGCTTAAGTGTGAAAAAGTGCATTTTTTGAGTTAGTTTTCAAACCGTGAGTCCCGTGCCAATTCTGAAAGTTTGCACAACGCACATTGGCCACTCCTGCGGTGTTTGAGGCATTCCCGATCCTTCTCGTGACTGTTACATGATTATGGCACCCGATGGACTATTTTTAAACTTAAGTGTGAAAAAAGTGTCTTTTTCGACATAGTTTTCAAACCGGAAGTGCCGTGCTAGTACCGTAAGTTTTCACAATTCACGTTGGTCCCACCCGAGGTGTTTGAGGTTTTGCTAAGGTCTTCTCGTGACTGTTACATGATTTTGGTGCCCGATGGCCTCTTTTCAGGCTTAAGTGTTAGAAAAGTGTATTTTTTGACTTAGTTTTCAAACCGCGAGTCCCATGCTTGTTCCGGCAGTTTCCACAACTTACATTGGTCCCTCCCAAGGTGTTTGAGGTATTCCACGGTCCTTCTCGTGACTGTTACACAGTTTTGGCCACCGATGGCCTATTTTCAAGCTTAATTGTGAAAAAAATGTCTTTTTCGACTTAGTATTCAAAGCGGAAGTCCCGTTCTAGTTCCGTAAGTTTTCACAACTTACGTTGGTCCCTCCCGAGATGTCTGAGCTGTTCCTCGGGTCCTCTCGTGACTGTTACACGATTTTGGCTCCCGATGGCCTATATTCAAGCTTAAGTGTGAAAAAAAGTGCATTTTTGCACTTAGTTTTCAAACTAGGAGTCCCGTGCTAGTTCCGTAAGTTTAGACAACTTACATTGGACCCCCCCGTGGTGGTTGATGTGTTGCCAAGGCCTTCTCGTGACAGTTACCCGATTTTGGCTCCCAATTTTGACCTATTTTCATTCTTAAGTGTGAGAAAAGTATCTTTTCGGACTTAGTTTTCAAACTAGAAATCCCGTGATAGTTCTGTAAGTTTCCACAACTTAAATTAGTCCCTTCTAAGGTGTTTAAGGGGTTCCCCCGTCCATCTCGTGACTGTTACACGACGAGCTTAATTGTGAAAAAAATGTCTTTTTCGACTTAGTATTCAAAGCGGAAGTCCCGTTCTAGTTCCGTAAGTTTTCACAACTTACATTGGTCCCTCCCGAGATGTCTGAGCTGTTCCTCGGGTCCTCTCGTGACTGTTACACGATTTTGGCCCCCGATGGCCTATATTCAAGCTTAAGTGTGAAAAAAAGTGCATTTTTGCACTTAGTTTTCAAACTAGGAGTCCCGTACTAGTTCCGTAAGTTTAGACAACTTACATTGGACCCCCCCGTGGTGGTTGATGTGTTGCCCAGGCCTTCTCGTGACAGTTACCCGATTTTGGCTCCTAATTTTGACCTATTTTCATTCTTAAGTGTGAGAAAAGTATCTTTTCGGACTTAGTTTTCAAACTAGGAATCCCGTGATAGTTCTGTAAGTTTCCACAACTTAAATTGGTCCCTTCTAAGGTGTTTAAGGGGTTCCCCCGTCCATCTCGTGACTGTTACACGACATTGGCACCCGATGGCTAATTTTCATGCTTAAGTGTAAAAAAAGTGCAATTTTTTACTTAGTTTTCGAAACGGAAGTCCTGTGCTACTTCCGTAAGTTTCCACTCCTTCCCGAGGTGTTTGAGGCGTTCCCCGGGCCTTCTCGTGACTGTTACACGATTTTAGTCCGTGAAGGCCTATTTTCAAGCTTAAGTGTGAAAAAGTGCATTTTTTGAGTTAGTTTTCAAACCGTGAGTCCCATGCCAGTTCTGAAAGTTTGCACAACGTACATTGGCCACTCTTGCAGTGTTTGAGGCATTCCCGATCCTTCTCGTGACTGTTACACGATTTTGGCAGCCGGTGGACTATTTTTAAACTTAAGTGTGAAAAAAGTGTCTTTTTCGACTTAGTTTTCAAACCGGAAGTCCCGTGCTAGTACCGTAAGTTTTCACAACTCACGTTGGTCCCGCCCGAGGTGTTTGAGGTGTTCCCAGGGCTTTCTCGTGACTGTTACACGATTTTGGTGCCCGATGGCCTCTTTTCAAGCTCAAGTGTTAGAAACTGCATTTTTTGACTTAGTTTTCAAACCGCGAGTCCCGTGCTGGTTCCGGAAGTTTCCACAACCTACACTGGTCCCACCCAAGGAGTTTGAGGTATTCCACGGTTCTTCTCATGACTGTTACACAATTTTGGCCACCGATGGACTATTTTCAACCTTAATTGTGAAAAAAATGTCTTTTTCAACTTAGTATTCAAAACGAAAGTCCCGATCTAGTTCCGTAAGTTTTCACAACTTACATTGGTCCCTTCCGAGGTGTCTGAGCTGTTCCCCGGGCCTTCTCGTGACTGTTACACGATTTTGACCCCCGATGGCCTATATTCAAGCTTAAGTGTCAAAAAAGTGCATTTTTGGACTTAGTTTTCAAACTAAGAGTCCCGTGCTAGTTCCGTAAGTTTAGACAACTTACATTGGACCCTCCCGAGGTGGTTGAGGTGTTGCCCAGGCCTGCTCGTGACAATTACCCGATTTTCGCCCCCAATTTTGGCCTGTTTTCATTCTTAAGTGTGAGAAAAGTGTCTTTTTGGACTTAGTTTTCAAACCAGGAATTCCGTGATAGTTCTGTAAGTTTCCACAACTTAAATTGGTCCCTTCTAAGGTGTTTGAGGGGTTCCCCCGGCCATCTCGTGACTGTTACACGACATTGGCACCCGATGGCTAATTTTCATGCTTAAGTGTAAAAAAAGTGCAATTTTTGACTTAGTTTTCGAACCAGGAGTCCCGTGCTACTTCCGCAAGTTTCCACAACTTACATTGGTCCCTCCCGAGGTGTTTGAGGCGTTCCTCGGGCCTTCCCGTGACTGTTACACGATTTTGGTCGGTGAAGGCCTATT
Organism: Camellia sinensis; assembly: GCF_004153795.1. NCBI lineage: Eukaryota > Viridiplantae > Streptophyta > Magnoliopsida > Ericales > Theaceae > Camellia > Camellia sinensis. Next base: position 1,072,471 of record NW_021025317.1, on the reverse strand, counting down.
TTCAAGCTTAAGTGTGAAAAAGTGCATTTTTTGAGTTAGTTTTCAAACTGTGAGTCCCGTGCCAGTTCTAAAAGTTTGCACAACGCACATTGGCCACTTGTTAAAATCCACCTACTATCCACCTCACCTACTCCACTAAACCTAACCCACTACACCACTACCACCTCCACTTCACCTACTCTACTAAACCTAACCCACTACACCACTACCACCTCCACTTTACCTACTCCTTACCTACTACACACTCACCCTTTTCTATATATAGGAATCATGAATCATTGTAATAGAAATAACACATATCAATCAATAATACATACAATTTATTCTCTCTCTATTTCTCTTTATACATTAAATTTTACATGGTATCAGAGCAAGGTTAAAGATCTTGGTGTTCTTCGCCTTCTGGCGGGCGGCAACCTTGCCTTGACCGCCCGCCGGATCTCAACCAATTCAAACCTCCCTCTCCCTCTCGGCACCTCACTGAAACACACTACCCTGATCATCACTCAATCAATTCACAGACCCATCCATCATCATCGCCCAGCTATGGTGGTGGTGGCCAACCTCCTTTTCTTCTTCATTTTTCACTGCTAAAGGGTCTTTAGCAGTTATTGCCATCGATCCGTGGTCTTTAGCAGTTACTGTCTTGTTTGTGTGTGTTGTGGGCGTGGTAACGGTGGACTCGGATTTGAATGAGTTCTGAGTTTCTTTCTAGCAGTGGCCCGTCTAGCAGAAGGGTGGGACTAACAGCGGGTTGCTTCTTCTTCGTCTTCTTTTGTGGTCTGATCTCGCTATCTTGTGCCGGTAGGTTGCCTGTTTCCAGGCAGAAGCTTGAGGTCCAGAAGCACTTAAACCGCTTGAACAAACCTCCCCTTAAAAGCATTAAGGGTCCAGATGGGGATATCATTGACTGTATACACATCTCTCATCAACCAGCTTTTGATCACCCATGCCTCAAAGCCCACTGATTGACTGTCCATCTGCAGACGTTTTTTATTTATATATTTAATCTGCCACACACTCTCACTTTCTATATTTTAATAAGATGAGTGCCTCACTTTTCCACCACTTTCTATATTTTAATAAGATGAGTGCCTCACTTTTCCACCGCACATACATCCATTTACCTTTTTTTAAAAAAAATCACTTTACCTTTCTTTATTTTTTCTCTTCCCTTTTCCAACCTTCTCCACTTGCCATAATGATGCTGTCCATGCCTTGGTTCATCTTCTTATTCTTATTATACACAAAAAAAAAAAAAAAAAAAAAAAAAAAAAAAAAAAAAAAAAAATTTAAAATTTAAAACTCAATGCAAATGTGATATGAATAAGCCCAATAAAATACGTAACAATCACTGTTGCGCTCTATGCGCAGTAACTAATCCAAATCTCAAGACATTTTATTCTTGTGATGTTAATATATGTTCGTAATTGATTTTTGGTCCCGCCCGAGGTGTTTGAGGTTTTCCTAGGGTCTTCTCGTGACTGTTACACGATTTTGGCACCCGATGGACTATTTTTAAGCTTCAGTGTGAAAAAAAGTGTCTCTTTCGACTTAGTTTTCAAATTGGAAGTCCTGTGCTAGTACCGTAAGTTTTCGCAACTCACGGTTGTCCCGCCCGAGGTGTTTGAGGTTTTCCTAGGGTCTTCTCGTGACTGTTACACGATTTTGGCACCCGATGGACTATTTTTAAGCTTCAGTGTGAAAAAAAGTGTCTCTTTCGACTTAGTTTTCAAATTGGAAGTCCTGTGCTAGTACCGTAAGTTTTCGCAACTCACGTTGGTCCCGCCTGAGGTGTTTGAGGTTTTCCTAGGGTCTTCTCGTGACTGTTACACGATTTTGGTCCGTGAAGGCCTATTTTCAAGCTTAAGTGTGAAAAAGTGCATTTTTTGAGTTAGTTTTCAAACCGTGAGTGTCCCGTGCCAGTTCTGAAAGTTTGCACAACGTACATTGGCCACTCCTGCGGTGTTTCAGGCATTCCCGATCCTTCTTGTGACTGTTACACGATTTTGGCCCCCGGTGGCCTATATTCAAGCCTAAGTGTGAAAAATGTGTCTTTTTGGACTTAGTTTTCAAACTAGGAGTCCCTTGCTAGTTCCGTAAGTTTAGACAACTTACATTGGACCTTCCCGAGGTGGTTGATGTGTGTTGCCCAGGCCTTCTCGAGACAGTTACCCGATTTTGACCCCCAATTTTGGCCTATTTTCATTCTTAAGTGTGAGAAAAGTGTCTTTTTGGACTTAGTTTTCAAACCAGGAATCCCGTGATAGTTCTGTAAGTTTCCACAACTTAAATTGGTCCCTTCTAATGTGTTTGAGGGGTTCCACCGGCCATCTCGTGACTGTTGCATGGCATTGGCACCCGATGGCCAATTTTCATGCTTCAGTGTAAAAAAAGTGCAATTTTTGACTTAGTTTTTGAACCAGGAGTCCCGTGCTACTTCCGTAAGTTTCCACAACTTACATTGGTCCCTCCCGAGGTGTTTGAGGCGTTCCCCGGGCCTTCTCGTGACTGTTACACGATTTTGGTCCGTGAAGGCCTATTTTCAAGCTTAAGTGTGAAAAAGTGCATTTTTTGAGTTAGTTTTCAAACCGTGAGTCCCGTGCCAGTTCTGAAACTTTGCACAACGTACATTGGCCACTCCTGCGGTGTTTGAGGCATTCCCGATCCTTCTCGTGACTGTTACACGATTTTGGGACCCGATGGACTATTTTTAAACTTAAGTGTGAAAAAAGTGTCTTTTTCGACTTAGTTTTCAAACCGGAAGTCCCGTGCTAGTACCGTAAGTTTAGACAACTTACAAGGGGAAACGAAAATATCAGGTTTGTCTATATTTAACTTCAGAATTTTGTATCCCTTCTAAGTTCTAGGTATCAACATCAGAACACACAACTTTTCATACCATATAACATAAGCAGCAGCCTGGGCTTGAAATTTTCAAAAAAATAAAGCCCTATGATTTATATCTTTCTCGATATGCAAAAAGTCAAGCACTTGGCATGAGCCCATTGCTCGAAGGGACTAGGTTGCAATTCAAGTTACTGATCATCACAACAACTTACATTGGTCCCTCCCAAGGTGTTTGAGGTATTCCACGGTTCTTCTCGTGACTGTTACACAGTTTTGGCCACCGATGGCCTATTTTTGAGCTTAATTGTGAAAAAAATGTCTTTTTCGACTTAGTATTCAAAGCGGAAGTCCCGTTCTAGTTCCGTAAGTTTTCACAACTTACATTGGTCCCTCCCGAGGTGTCTGAGCTGTTCCCCGGGCCTTCTCGTGGCTGTCATACGATTTTGGCCCCCGATGGCCTATATTCAAGCTTAAGTGTGAAAAGTGCATTTTTGAACTTAGTTTTCAAATTATGAGTCCCGTGCTAGTTCCGTAAGTTTAGACAACTTACATTGGACCCTCCAGAGGTGGTTGATGTGTTGCCCAGGCCTTCTCGTGACAGTTAATCGATTTTGGCCCACAATTTTGGCCTATTTTCATTCTTAAGTGTGAGAAAAGTGTCTTTTTGGACTTAGTTTTCAAACTAGAAATCCCGTGATACTTTTGTAAGTTTCCACAACTTAAATTGGTCCTTTCTAAGGTGTTTGAGGGGTTCCCCCCGCCATCTCGTGACTGTTACACGACATTGGCACCCGATGGCTAATTTTCATGCTTAAGTGTAAAAAAAGTGCAATTTTTTACTTAGTCTTCGAACCAGGAGTCCCGTGCTACTTCCGTAAGTTTCCACAACTTACATTGGTCCCTCCCGAGCTGTTTGAGGCGTTCCCCGGGCCTTCTCGTGATTGTTACACGATTTTGGTCCGTGAAGGCCTATTTTCAAGCTTAAGTGTGAAAAAGTGCATTTTTTGAGTTAGTTTTCAAACCGTGAGTCCCGTGCCAGTTCTGAAAGTTTGCACAACGCACATTGGTCACTCCTACGGTGTTCGAGGCATTCCCGATCCTTCTCGTGACTGTTACACGATTTTCGCAGCCGATGGACTATTTTTAAACTTAAGTGTGAAAAAAGTGTCTTTTTCGACTAAGTTTTTAAACCGGAAGTCCCGTGCTAGTACTGTAAGTTTTCAAAACTCACGTTGGTCCCGCCCGAGGTGTTTGAGGTTTTCCCAGGGCCTTCTCGTGACTGTTACACGATTTTGGTGCCCGATGGCCTCTTTTCAGGCTTTAAGAGTTAGGAAATTGTATTTTTTGACTTAGTTTTCAAACCGCGAGTCCCGTGCTTGTTCCGGAAGTTTCCACAACTTACATTGGTACTTCCCAAGGCGTTTGAGATATTTCACGGTCCTTCTCGTGACTGTTACAAAATTTTGGCCACCGATGGCCTATTTTCAAGCTTAATTGTGAAAAAAATGTCTTTTTCGACTTAGTATTCAAAACGGAAGCCCCTTCTAGTTCCGTAAGTTTTCACAACTTACATTGGTCCCTCCCGAGGTGTCTGAGCTGTTCCCCGGGACTTCTCATGACTGTTACACGATTTTGGCCCCCGATGGCCTATATTCAAACTTAAGTGTGAAAAAAGTGCATTTTTAGAGTTAGTTTTCAAATTAGGAGTCCCGTGCTAGTTCCGTAAGTTTAGATAACTTACATTGGACCCTCCCGAGGTGGTTGATGTGTTGCCCAGGCCTTCTCGTGACAGTTACCCGATTTTGACCCCCGATTTTGGCCTATTTTCATTCTTAAGTGTGAGAAAAGTGTCTTTTTGAACTTAGTTTTCAAACCAGGAATCCCGTGATAGTTCTGTAAGTTTCCACAACTTAAATTTTCCTTTCTAAGGTGTTTGAGGGGTTCCCCCGGCCATCTCGTGACTGTTACACGACATTGGCACCCCATGGCTAATTTTCATGCTTAAGTGTAAAAAAAGTGCAATTTTTGACTTAGTTTTCGAACCAGGAGTCCCGTGCTACTTCCGTAAGTTTTCACAACTTACATTGGTCCCCCCCGAGGTGTTTAAGGCGTTCTCCGAGCCTTCTCGTGACTGTTACACGATTTTGGTCCGTGAAGGCCTATTTTAAAACTTAAGTGTGAAAAAGTGCATTTTTTGAGTTAGTTTTCAAACCGTGAGTCCCGTGCCAGTTCTGAAAGTTTGCACAACGTACATTGGCCACTCCTGCGGTGTTTGAGGCATTCTCGATCCTTCTCGTGACTGGTACACGATTTTGGCATCCGATGGACTATTTTTAAACTTAAGCGTGAAAAAAGGATCTTTTTCGACTTAGTTTTCAAACCGGAAGTCCCGTGCTAGTACTGTAAGTTTTCGCAACTCACGTTGGTCCCGCCCGAGGTGTTTGAGGTTTTCCTAGGGCCTTCTCGTGACTGTTACACGATTTTGGTGTCCGATGGCCTCTTTTCAGGCTTAAGTGTTAGAAAAGTGTATTTTTTGACTTAGTTTTCAAACCGCGAGTCCCGTGCTTGTTCCGGAAGTTTCCACAACTTACATTGGTCCCTCCCAAGATGTTTGAGGTATTCCACGGTCCTTCTCGTGACTGTTGCACAGTTTTGGCCACCGATGGCCTATTTTCAACCTTAATTGTGAAAAAAATGTCTTTTTCGACTTAGTATTCAAAACGGAAGTCCCGTTCTAGTTCCGTAAGTTTTCACAACTTACATTGGTCCCTCCCGAGGGGTCTGAGCTGTTTCCCGGGACTTCTCGTGACTGTTACACGATTTTGGCGCCCGATGGCCTATATTCAAGCTTAAGTGTGAAAAAAGTGCATTTTTGAACTTAGTTTTCAAATTAGGAGTCCCGTGCTAGTTCCGTAAGTATAGACAACTTACATTGGACCCTCCCGAAGTGGTTGATGTGTTGCCCAGGCCTTCTCGTGACAGTTACCCGATTTTGGCCCCCAATTTTGGCCTATTTTCATTCGTAAGTGTGAGAAAAGTGTCTTTTTGGACTTAGTTTTCAAACCAGGAATCCCGTGACAGTTCTGTAAGTTTCCACAACTTAAATTGGTCCCTTCTAAGGTGTTTTGAGGGGTTCCCCCCGCCATCTCGTGACTGTTACATGACATTGGCACCCGATGGCTAATTTTCAAGCTTAAGTGTAAAAAAAGTACAATTTTTGACTTAGTCTTCGAACCAGGAGTCCCGTGCTACTTCCATAAGTTTCCACAACTTACATTGGTCCCTCCCGAGGTGTTTGAGGCGTTCCCCGGGCCTTCTCGTGACTGTTACACGATTTTGGTCCGTGAAGGCCTATTTTCAAGCTTAAGTGTGAAAAAGTGCATTTTTTGAGTTAGTTTTCAAACCGTGAGTCCCGTGCCAGTTCTGGAAGTTTCCACAACGTACATTGGCCACTCCTGCGGTGTTTGAGGCATTCCCGATCCTTCTTGTGACTATTACACGATTTTGACACCCGATGGACTATTTTTAAGTTTAAGTGTGAAAAAAAGTGTCTCTTTCGACTTAGTTTTCAAACCGGAAGTCCCTGTTAGTACCGTAAGTTTTCACAACTCACGTTGGTCCCGCCCGAGGTGTTTGAGGTTTTCCTAGGGCCTTCTCGTGATTATTACACGATTTTGGTGCCCAATGGCCTCTTTTCAGGCTTAAGTGTTAGAAAAGTGTATTTTTTGACTTAGTTTTCAAACCACGAGTTCCGTGCTTGTTCTGGAAGTTTCCACAACTTACATTGGTCCCTCCCAAGGTGTTTGAGGTATTCCACGATCCTTCTCGTGACTGTTACACAGTATTGGCCACCGATGGCCTATTTTCGAGCTTAATTGTGAAAAAAATGTCTTTTTCGACTTAGTATTCAAAGCGGTAGTCCCGTTCTAGTTCCGTAAGTTTTCACAACTTACATTGGTCCCTCCCGAGGTGTCTGAGCTGTTCCCCGAGACTTCTCGTGAATGTTACACGATTTTGGCCCCCGATGGCTTATATTCAAGCTTAAGTGTGAAAAAAGTGCATTTTTAGAGTTAGTTTTCGAACCAGGAGTCCCGTGCTACTTCCGTAAGTTTTCACAACTTACATAGGTCCCTCCCGAGGTGTTCGAGGCGTTCCCCGGGCCTTCTCGTGACTGTTACACAATTTTGGTCCGTGAAGGCCTATTTTCAAACTTAAGTGTGAAAAAGTGCATTTTTTGAGTTAGTTTTCAAACCGTAAGTCCTGTGCCAGTTCTGAAAGTTTGCACAACGTACATTGGCCACTCCTGCGGTGTTTGAGGCATTCCCGATCCTTCTCGTGACTGTTACACGATTTTGGCACTCGATGGACTATTTTTAAACTTAAGTGTGAAAAAAGTGACTTTTTCGACTTAGTTTTCAAACCGGAAGTCCCGTGCCAGTACCGTAAGTTTTCGCAACTCATGTTGGTCCCGCACGAGGTGTTTGAGGTTTTCCTAGTGCCTTCTCGTGACTGTTACACGACTTTGGTGCCCGATGGCCTCTTTTCAGGCTTAAGTGTTAGAAAAGTGTATTTTTTGACTTAGTTTTCAAACCGCGAGTCCCGTGCTTGTTCCGGAAGTTTCCACAACTTACATTGGTCCCTCCCAAGGTGTTTGAGGTATTCCACGGTCCTTCTCGTGACTGTTACACAGTTTTGGCCACCAATGGCTTATTTTCGAGCTTAATTGTGAAAAAAATGTCTTTTTTGACTTAATATTCAAAGCGGAAGTCCCGTTCTAGTTCCGTAAGTTTTCACAACTTACATTGGTCCCTCCCGAGGCGTCTGAGCTGTTCCCCGGGCCTTCTCGTGACTGTTACACGATTTTGGCCCCCGATGGCCTATATTCAAGCTTAAGTGTGAAAAAAATGCATTTTTGGACTTAGTTTTCAAACTAAGAGTCCCGTGCTAGCTCCGTAAGTTTAGACAACTTACATTGGACCCTCCCGTGGTGGTTGATGTGTTGCCCAGGCCTTTTCGTGACAGTTACCCGATTTTGGCCCCCAATTTTGGCCTATTTTCATTCTTAAGTGTGAGAAAAGTGTCTTTTTGGACTTAGTTTCCAAACCAGGAATCCCGTGATACTTCTGTAAGTTTCCACAGGTTAAATTGGTCCCTTCTAAGGTGTTTAAGGGGTTCCCCCGTCCATCTCGTGACTGTTACACGACATTGGCACCCCCGATGGCTAATTTTCATGCTTAATTTTTGACTTAGTTTTCGAACCAGGAGTCCCGTGCTACTTCCGTAAGTTTCCACAACTTACATTGGTCCCTCCCGAGGTGTTTCGAGGCGTTCCCCAGGCCTTCTCGTGACTGTTACACGATTTTGGTGCCCGATGGCCTCTTTTCAGGCTTAAGTGTTAGAAAAGTGCATTTTTTGACTTAGTTTTCAAACCGCGAGTCCCGTGCTTGTTCCGGAAGTTTCCACAACTTACATTTTTTCAGTTAGTTTTCAAACCGTGAGTCTAGGGTCTTCTCGTGACTGTTACACGATTTTGGGCCCCGATGGCCTATATTCAAGCTTAAGTGTGAAAAAAATGCATTTTTGGACTTAGTTTTCAAACTAAGAGTCCCGTGCTAGCTCCGTAAGTTTAGACAACTTACATTGGACCCTCCCGTGGTGGTTGATGTGTTGTCCAGGCCTTCTCGTGACAGTTACCCGATTTTGGCCCCCAATTTTGGCCTATTTTCATTCTTAAGTGTGAGAAAAGTGTCTTTTTGGACTTAGTTTTCAAACCAGGAATCTCGTGATAGTTCTGTAAGTTTCCACAACTTAAAATGGTCCTTTCTAAGGTGTTTGAGGGGTTCCCCCGGCCATCTCGTGACTGTTACACGACATTGGCACCCGATGGCTAATTTTCATGCTTAAGTGTAAAAAAAGTGCAATTTTTGACTTAGTTTTCGAACCAGGAGTCCCGTGCTACTTCCGTAAGTTTCCACAACTTACATTGGTCCCTCCCAAGCTGTTTGAGGCGTTCCCTGGGCCTTCTCGTGACTGTTACACGATTTTGGTCCGTGAAGGCCTATTTTCAAGCTTAAGTGTGAAAAAGTGCATTTTTTGAGTTAGTTTTCAAACCAAGAGTCCCGTGCCAGTTCTGAAAGTTTGCACAACGTACATTGGCCACTCCTGCGGTGTTTGAGGCATTCCCGTTCCTTCTCGTGACTGTTACACGATTTTGACACCCGATGGACTATTTTTACGCTTAAGTGTGAAAAAAAGTGTCTCTTTCGACTTAGTTTTCAAACCGGAAGTCCCGTGCTAATACCGTAAGTTTTCACAACTCACGTTGGTCTCGCCCGAGGTGTTTGTGGTTTTCCTAGGGCTTTCTCGTGACTGTTACACGATTTTGGTGCCCGATGGCCTCTTTTCACGCTCAAGTGTTAGAAAAGTTTATTTTTTGATTTAGTTTTCAAACCGCGAATCTCGTGCCTGTTCCGGAAGTTGCCACAACTTACATTGGTCCCTCCCAAGGTGTTTGAGATATTCCATGGTCCATCTCGGGACTGTTACACAGTTTTGGCCACCGATGGCCTATTTTCAACCTTTATTATCAAAAAAATGTCATTTTCGACTTAGTATTCAAAGCGGAAGTCCCGTTCTAGTTCCGTAAGTTTTCACAACTTACATTGGTCCCTCCCGATGTGTCTGAGCTGTTCCCCGGGCCTTCTCGTGACTGTTACACGATTTTGGCCCCCGATGGCCTATATTCAAGCTTAAGTGTGAAAAAAGTGCATTTTTGGACTTAGTTTTCAAACTAGGAGTCCCGTGCTAGTTCCGTAAGTTTAGACAAGTTACATTGGACCCTCCCGAGGTGGTTGATGTGTTGCCCAGGCCTTCTCATGACAGTTACCGGATTTAGGCCCCCATTTTTGGCCTGTTTTCATTCTTAAGTGTGAGAAAAGTGTCATTTTGGACTTAGTTTTCAAACTAGGAATCCCTTGATAGTTCTGTAAGTTTTCACAACTTAAATTGGTCCTTTCTAAGGTGTTTGAGGGGTTCCCCCGGCCATCTCGTGACTGTTACACGACATTGGCACCCGATAGCTAATTTTCATGCTTAAGTGTAAAAAAAGTGCAATTTTTGACTTAGTTTTCGAACCAGGAGTCCCGTGCTACTTCCGTAAGTTTCCACTTTTGGTCCGTGAAGGCCTATTTTCAAGCTTAAGTGTGAAAAAGTGCATTTTTTCAGTTAGTTTTCAAACCGTGAGTCCCGTGCCAGTTCTGAAAGTTTGCACAACGTACATTGGCCACTCCTGCGGTGTTTCAGGCATTCCCGATCCTTCTCGTGACTGTTACACGATTTTGGTCCGTGAAGGCCTATTTTCAAGCTTAAGTGTGAAAAAGTGCATTTTTTCAGTTAGTTTTCAAACCGTGAGTCCCGTGCCAGTTCTGAAAGTTTGCACAACGTACATTGGCCACTCCTGCGGTGTTTCAGGCATTCCCGATCCTTCTCGTGACTGTTACACGATTTTGGTCCGTGAAGGCCTATTTTCAAGCTTAAGTGTGAAAAAGTGCATTTTTTCAGTTAGTTTTCAAACCGTGAGTCCCGTGCCAGTTCTGAAAGTTTGCACAACGTACATTGGCCACTCCTGCGGTGTTTGAGGCATTCCCGATCCTTCTCGTGACTGTTACACGATTTTGGCCCCCGGTGGCCTATATTCAAGCTTAAGTGTGAAAAAGTGCATTTTTGGACTTAGTTTTCAAACGAAGAGTCCCGTGCTAGTTCCGTAAGTTTAGACAACTTACATTGGACCCTCCCGAGGTGGTGGATGTGTTGCCCAGGCCTTCTCGTGGCAGTTACCCGATTTTGGCCCCCAATTTTGGCCTATTTTCATTCTTAAGTGTGAAAAAAGTGCCTTTTTGGACTTAGTTTTCAAACCACGAATCCCGTGATAGTTCTGTAAGTTTCCACAACTTAAATTGGTCCTTTCTAAGGTGTTTGAGGGGTAACCCCGGCCATCTCGTGACTGTTACACGACATTGGCACCCGACGGCTAATTTTCATGCTTAAGTGTAAAAAAAGTGCAATAAGGGTTGGTTTCGGATGTCCTAAAAAAGTGCACTTTTTGACTTATTGGTGGGTTTGGGTTGGGTTTGGGTTGGGTTTGATGTGATGTGTTAGAGAGGTGATGTGATTTAAATAAGATGATGTGACTTAAATAAGATAGTGACTTTTTGACTTTTTGGCTTATTTAGTACATGCCAAACTAGCCCTTAGTTTTCGAACCAGGAGTCCCGTGCTACTTCCGTAAGTTTCCACAACTTACATTGGTCCCTCCCGAGGTGTTTGAGGCGTTCCCCGGGCCTTCTCGTGACTGTTACACGATTTTGGTCCGTGAAGGCCTATTTTCAAGCTTAAGTGTGAAAAAGTGCATTTTTTGAGTTAGTTTCAAACCGTGAGTCCCGTGCCAGTTCTGAAAGTTTGCACAACGTACATTGGCCACTCCTGCGGTGTTTGAGGCATTCCCGATCCTTCTCGTGACTGTTACACGATTTTGGCACCCGATGGACTATTTTTAAACTTAAATGTGAAAAAAGTGTCTTTTTCGACTTAGTTTTCAAACCGGAAGTCCCGTGCTAGTACCGTAAGTTTTCACAACTCACGTTGGTCCCGCCCGAGGTGTTTGAGGTGTTCCCAGGGCCATCTCGTGACTATTACACGATTTTGGTGCCCGATGGCCTCTTTTCAGGCTTAAGTGTTAGAAAAGTGTATTTTTTGACTTAGTTTTCAAACCGCGAGTCCCGTGTTTGTTCCGGAAGTTTCCACAACTTACATTGGTCCCTCCCAAGGTGTTTGAGGTATTCCACTGTCCTTCTCGTGACTGTTACACAGTTTTGGCCACCAATGGCTTATTTTCGAGCTTAATTGTGAAAAAAGTCTTTTTCGACTTAGTATTCAAAGCGGAAGTCCCGTTCTAGTTCCGTAAGTTTTCACAACTTACATTGGTCCCTCCCGAGGCGTCTGAGGTGTTCCCCGGGCCTTCTCATGACTGTTACACGATTTTGGCCCCCGATGGCTTATATTCAAGCTTAAGTGTGAAAAAAATGCATTTTTGGACTTAGTTTTCAAACTAAGAGTCCCGTGCAAGCTCCGTAAGTTTAGACAACTTACATTGGACACTCCCGTGGTGGTTGATGTGTTGCCCAGGCCTTCTCGTGAAAGTTACCCGATTTTGGCCCCCAATTTTGGCCTATTTTCATTCTTAAGTGTGAGAAAAGTGTCTTTTTGGACTTAGTTTTCAAACCAGGAATCCCGTGATACTTCTGTAAGTTTCCACAGGTTAAATTGGTCCCTTCTAAGGTGTTTGAGGGGTTCCCCCGGCCATCTCGTGACTGTTACACAACATTGGCACCCGATGGCTAATTTTCATGCTTAAGTGTAAAAAAAGTGCAATTTTTGACTTAGTCTTCGAACCAGGAGTCCCATGCTACTTCCGTAAGTTTCCACAACTTACATTGGTCCCTCCCGAGGTGTTTGAGGCGTTCCCCGGGCCTTCTCGTGACTGTTACACGATTTTGGTCCGTGAAGGCCTATTTTCAAGCTAAAGTGTGAAAAAGTGCATTTTTCGAGTTAGTTTTCAAACCGTGAGTCCCGTGCCAGTTCTGAAAGTTTGCACAACGTACATTGGCCACTCCTGCGGTGTTTCAGGCATTCCCGATCCTTCTCGTGACTGTTACATGATTTTGGCACCCGATGGACTATTTTTAAGCTTAAGTGTGAAAAAAAATGTCTCTTTCGACTTAGTTTTCAAACCGGAAATCCCGTGCTAGTACCGTAAGTTTTCACAACTCACGTTGGTCCCGCCCGAGGTGTTTGAGGTTTTCCTAGGGCCTTCTCGTGACTGTTACATGATTTTGGTGCCCGATGGCCTCTTTTCAGACTTAAGTGTTAGAAACGTGTACTTTTTGACTTGGCTTTCAAACCGCGAGTCCCGTGCTTGTTCCGGAAGTTTCCACAACTTACATTGGTCCCTCCCAAGGTGTTTGAGGTATTCCATGGTCCTTCTCGTGACTGTTACACGATATTGGCCCCGGATGGCCTATATTCAAGCTTAAGTGTGAAAAAAATGCATTTTTGGACGTAGTTTTCAAACTAAGAGTCCCGTGCTAGTTCCGTAAGTTTAGACAACTTACATTGGACCCTCCCGTGGTGGTTGATGTGTTGCCCAGGCCTTCTCATGACAGTTACCCGATTTTGGCCCCCAATTTTGGCCTATTTTCATTCTTGAGTGTGAGAAAAGTGTCTTTTTGGACTTAGTTTTCAAACCAGGAATCCCGTGATACTTCTGTAAGTTTCCACAACTTAAATTGGTCCTTTCTATGGTGTTTGAGGGGTTCCCCCGGCCATCTCGTGACTGTTACACGACATTGGCACCCGATGGCTAATTTTCTTGCTTAAGTGTAAAAAAAGTGCAATTTTTTACTTAGTTTTCGAACCAGGAGTCCCGTGCTACTTTCGTAAGTTTCCACAACTTACATTGGTCCCTCCCGAGGTGTTTGAGGCGTTCCCCGGGCCTTCTCGTGACTGTTACACGATTTTGGCCCCCGGTGGCCTATATTCAAGCTTAAGTGTGAAAAAAGTGCATTTTTAGACTTAGTTTTCAAATTATGAGTCTTGTGCTAGTTCCGTAAGTTTAGACAACTTACATTGGACCCTCCCGAGGTGGTTGATTCTCGAGACAGTTACCCGATTTTGACCCCCAATTTTTGCCTATTTTCATTCTTAAGTGTGAGAAAAGTGTCTTTTTGGACTTAGTTTTCAAACCAGGAATCCCGTGATAGTTCTGTAAGTTTCCACAACTTAAATTGGTCCCTTCTAATGTGTTTGAGGGGTTCCACCGGCCATCTCGTGACTGTTACATGGCATTGGCACCCGATGGCCAATTTTCATGCTTCAGTGTAAAAAAAGTGCAATTTTTTACTTAGTTTTTGAACCAGGAGTCCCGTGCTACTTCCGTAAGTTTCCACAACTTACATTGGTCCCTCCCGAGGTGTTTGAGGCGTTCCCCGGGCCTTCTCGTGACTGTTACACGATTTTGGTCCGTGAAGGCCTATTTGAAGCTTAAGTGTGAAAAAGTGCATTTTTTGAGTTAGTTTTCAAACCGTAAGTCCCGTGCCAGTTCTGAAAGTTTGCACAACGCACATTGGCCACTCCTGCGGTGTTCGAGGCATTCTCGATCTTTCTCGTGATTGTTACACAATTTTCGCAGCCAATGGACTATTTTTAAACTTAAGTGTGAAAAAAGTGTCTTTTTCGACTAAGTTTTTAAACCGAAAGTCCCGTGCTAGTACTGTAAGTTTTCAAAACTCACGTTTGTCCCGCCCGAGGTGTTTGAGGTTTTCTGAGGGCCTTCTCGTGACTGTTACACGATTTTGGTGCCCGATGGCCTCTTTTCAGGCTTAAGAGTTAGAAAAGTGTATTTTTTGACATAGTTTTCAAACCGCGAGTCCCGTGCTTGTTCCGGAAGTTTCCACAACTTACATTGGTACCTCCCAAGGCGTTTGAGGTATTTCACGGTCCTTCTCGTGACTGTTACAAAATTTTGGCCACCGATGGCCTATTTTCAAGCTTAATTGTGAAAAAAATGACTTTTTCGACTTAGTATTCAAAACGGAAGTCCCGTTCTAGTTCCGTAAGTTTTCACAACTTACATTGGTCCCTCCCCAGGTGTCTGAGCTGTCCCCCGGGACTTCTCGTGACTGTTACATGATTTTGGCCCCCGATGGCCTATATTCAAACTTAAGTGTGAAAAAAGTGCATTTTTAGACTTAGTTTTCAAATTAGGAGTCCCGTGCTAGTTCCGTAAGTTTAGACAACTTACATTGGACCCTCCCGTGGTGGTTGATGTGTTGCCCAGGCCTTCTCGTGACAGTTACCCGATTTTGACCCCCGATTTTGACCTATTTTCATTCTTAAGTGTGAGAAAAGTGTCTTTTTGGACTTAGTTTTCAAACCAGGAATCCCGTGATAGTTCTGTAAGTTTCCACAACTTAAATTGGTCCTTTCTAAGGTGTTTGAAGGGTTCCCCCGGCCATCTCGTGACTGTTACACGACATTGGCACCCGACGGCTAATTTTCATCCTTAAGTGTAAAAAAAGTGCAATTTTTGACTTAGTTTTCGAACCAGGAGTCCCGTGCTACTTCCGTAAGTTTCCACAACTTACATTGGTCCCTCCCGAGCTGTTTGAGGCGTTCCCCGGGCCTTCTCGTGACTGTTACACGATTTTGGTCCGTGAAGGCCTATTTTCAAGCTTAAGTGTGAAAAAGTACATTTTTTGAGTTAGTTTTCAAACCGTGAGTCCCGTGCCAGTTCTGAATGTTTGCACAACGTACATTGGCCACTCCTGCGGTGTTTGAGGCATTCCCGATCCTTCTCGTGACTGTTACACGTTTTTGACACCCGATGGACTATTTTTAAGCTTAAGTGTGAAAAAAAGTGTCTCTTTCGACTTAGTTTTCAAACCGGAAGTCCCGTGCTAATACCGTAAGTTTTCACAACTCACGTTGGTCTCGCCCGAGGTGTTTGACGTTTTCAAACCAGAAGTTTTCAAACTAAGAGTCCCGTGCTAGTTCCGTAAGTTTGGACAACTTACATTGGACCCTCCCGTGGTGGTTGATGTGTTGCCCAGGCCTTCTCGTGACAGTTACCCGATTTTGGCCCCCAATTTTGGCCTATTTTCATTCTTAAGTGTGAGAAAATGGCTTTTTGGACTTAGTTTTCAAACCAGGAATCCCGTGATAGTTCTGTAAGTTTCCACAACTTAAATTGGTCCTTTCTAAGGTGTTTGAGGGGTTCCCCCGGCCATCTCGTGACTGTTACACGACATTGGCACCCGACGGCTAATTTTCATGCTTAAGTGTAAAAAAAGTGCAATTTTTGACTTAGTTTTCGAACCAGGAGTCCCGTGCTACTTCCGTAAGTTTCCACAACTTACATTGGTCCCTCCCGAGGAGTCTGAGCTGTTCCCCGGGCCTTCTCGTGACTGTTACACGATTTTGGCCCCCGATGGCCTATATTCAAGCTTAAGTGTGAAAAAAGTGCATTTTTGGACTTAGTTTTCAAACTAGGAGTCCCGTGCTAGTTCCGTAAGTTTAGACAACTTACATTGGACCCTCCCGAGGTGGTTGATGTGTTGCCCAGGCCAGTTACCCGATTTTGGCACCCAATTTTGGCCTATTTTCATTCTTAAGTGTGAGAAAAGTGTCTTTTTGGACTTAGTTTTCAAACCAGGAATCCCGTGATACTTCTGTAAGTTTTCACAACTTAAATTGGTCCTTTCTATGGTGTTTGAGGGGTTCCCCCGGCCATCTCGTGACTGTTACACGACATTGGCACCCGATGGCTTATTTTCATGTTTAAGTGTAAAAAAAGTGCAATTTTTTACTTAGTTTACGAACCAGGAGTCCCGTGCTACTTTCGTAAGTTTCCACAACTTACATTGGTCCCTCCCGAGCTGTTTGAGGCGTTCCCCGGGCCTTCTCGTGACTGTTACACGATTTTGGTCCGTGAAGGCCACTTTTCAAGCTTAAGTGTAAAAAAGTGCATTTTTTGAGTTAGTTTACAAACCGTGAGTCCCGTGCCAGTTCTGAAAGTTTGCACAACGTACATTGGCCACTCCTGCGGTGTCTGAGGCATTCCCGATCCTTCTCGTGACTGTTACACGATTTTGACACCCGATGGACTATTTGTAAGCTTAAGTGTAAAAAAAAGTCTCTCTCAACTTAGTTTTCAAACCGGAAGTCCCGTGCTAGTACCGTAAGTTTTCACAACTCACGTTGGTCTCGCCCGAGGTGTTTGAGGTTTTCCTAGGGCTTTCTCGTGATTGTTACACGATTTTGGTGGCCGATGGCCTCTTTTCACGCTCAAGTGTTAGAAAAGTGTATTTTTTGACTTAGTTTTCAAACCGCGAGTCTCGTGCCTGTTCCGGAAGTTTCCACAACTTACATTGGTCCCTCCCAAGGTGTTTGAGATATTCCATGGTCCATCTCGGGACTGTTACACAGTTTTGGCCACCGATGGCCTATTTTCAACCTTAATTATGAAAAAAATGTCATTTTCGACTTAGTATTCAAAGCGGAAGTCCCGTTCTAGTTCCGTAAGTTTTCACAACTTACATTGGTCCCTCCCGAGGTGTCTGAGCTGTTCCCCGGGCCTTCTCGTGGCTGTTACACGATTTTGGCCCCCGATGGCCTATATTCAAGCTTAAGTGTGAAAAAAGGGCATTTTTGGACTTAGTTTTCAAACTAGGAGTCCCGTGCTAGTTCCGTAAGTTTAGACAACTTACATTGGACCCTCCCGAGGTGGTTGATGTGTTGCCCAGGCCAGTTACCCGATTTTGGCACCCAATTTTGGCCTATTTTCATTCTTAAGTGTGAGAAAAGTGTCTTTTTGGACTTAGTTTTCAAACCAGGAATCCCGTGATAGTTCTGTAAGTTTCCACAACTTAAATTGGTCCCTTCAAAGGTGTTTGAGGGTTTCCCCCGGCCATCTCGTGACTGTTACACGACATTGGCACCCAATGGCTAATTTTCATGCTTAAGTGCAAAAAAAGTGAGATTTTTTACTTAGTTTTCGAACCAGGAGTCCCGTGCTACTTCCGTAAGTTTCCACAACTTACATTGGTCCCTCCCGAGCTGTTTGAGGCGTTCCCCGGGCCTTCTCGTGACTGTTACACGATTTTGGTCCGTGAAGGCCTATTTTCAAGCTTAAGTGTGAAAAAGTGCATTTTTTGAGTTAGTTTTCAAACCGTGAGTCCCGTGCCAGTTCTGAAACTTTGCACAACGTACATTGGCCACTCCTGCGGTGTTTGAGGCATTCCCGATCCTTCTCGTGACTGTTACACGATTTTGGGACCCGATGGACTATTTTTAAACTTAAGTGTGAAAAAAGTGTCTTTTTCGACTTAGTTTTCAAACCGGAAGTCCCGTGCTAGTACCGTAAGTTTAGACAACTTACAAGGGGAAACGAAAATATCAGGTTTGTCTATATTTAACTTCAGAATTTTGTATCCCTTCTAAGTTCTAGGTATCAACATCAGAACACACAACTTTTCATACCATATAACATAAGCAGCAGCCTGGGCTTGAAATTTTCAAAAAAATAAAGCCCTATGATTTATATCTTTCTCGATATGCAAAAAGTCAAGCACTTGGCATGAGCCCATTGCTCGAAAGGACTAGGTTGCAATTCAAGTTACTGATCATCACAACACCTACCCAAAGAATGCAAAAATTGCAGAGTTAAACTCTTATTTGAAGTTCAAATCCTAGAACTACGGTTTCAGCAGAAACTCTCTATACAACATTAATTTCATGTTCGTATGCATAATTGCACACCAACGCATCATTTTTAAGCATGAGAATGCTTCATCATCATCCTGATGAGAAAAATAGCCACATAGACCAACCAAATTAAAGAAATATTTAGATTGCCAGGTAGACCAAAAAATATGGATGAAATATACAGGAAGGGCATCTCAAATTTTAGTGCAAAATATTTATACATGTGTGCTTAATATTCAAGGTGAATGGGTACCAAATAATCCATAAGGCAACCAAATAATCTTCTTGACTCCAAGATATGCTTTAAGTTCATCCTCAACTAGCTCTTTAGTCAAATGAGGGTTCCTGTTTTTATTCAAGAGGCACTTCTCGGTAGTAAGACAAGTCCTTAAAGGAAGGAAACAATTTATGAACAAATCTGAAATATGCAATATTCGAAACCATAAGAGTACAGCTAGAAATCTAGTTTTGAAATGTGTTTTGTGTAAACAACAAACTATACAGTGATGCATTAGTTGATGAGACAAATAGAATATGACCTAAAGAATCATTACAGAAAGAAGAACAATAAGCAGAGGATTGATGAAGGTTCATTATTGGAAGAGAAGAAGGAAAGGAAGTCCTATGGCCCCTTTAATAATAAAAATAGTGAGATATCATCAAGCATCACCCTAATAGATTTTATATTCCTTGTGTTATTAGATTATAATATATTACTATTCTAGAGATTTCGGTTTGGAGATTGGGAACATGTGCTTTGAAATATGTCACACTTCATTCCAAAACATAAAATTTAATGATCTAAAGTGATCCATAAAATGTATTTATTCCTAAACTTTTTTTTTAAAAAAAAATAAAATGTATTTTTTCACATAAATATAATGAGAAAAATTGTAATCAAAATTGGTTTCCAAAAAAGTTCAAGCCTGATCTATGAATCACCAAATAATCCCTTTTTTTTAGTTCAATGTTGCCCTATAATCCCAACATCTAGACTGTACTAACACGAAGTGTCAGTACAACTTACATTGAGGGAATTCCAAGGGTATCAAGAACTATCCATGGTGTTTTTTCCAAATCAGATTCACCCATGGCGGTAGTGACAGAGATATCATTTCTTCATAGAAAATGAAAGTGATTTTAATAAGCAGCTGGAATAAGGCACTACATTACTCGGCTAATGTAACCCCTTCCTGCTCCATCCCTCCCTGCCCAACGTCAATTGTTTGTCCAATAATGCTACTACAAAAGATTCTTAGCTTTTCATTCATAAGAAATGAATTTTAAGACCAAGACCTATTAAAACAAAGGAGCAGCTATATTACACAATTCTGGTGCAATTCTAAGCAACCAAAAGGCAGGTAATTATCTTCTTCTATTTCTCTGTATACGTATCATTTTGTTTAAAGTGGCTTATGAACACTTAACAAATTACAGCTGAGGTGGTTAGAAATGGAATTTGTTAAAAACTACTTTATGCACTTTTAACATCTTGAATATCTTGAATAAAGAAAGGGGGATCAACTTTGTACTAGCCTCCAGTATAAAAAATTTAAGCAATCTCTTCGCCAGCTATACATGTGCATGTTATCATATATGTACGAATGAATGAATTGGCGAGAGAAACAACCAAATGTTCTTCAAATATAAATGTATCAATTAAAAAAGGCCAAACATGGCCATGTATAATTTCCTTGTAATGTAAAACACGATACCTTCTCCATCTACGTGAATGGCTCCACCTTCAAGAATCATAGAGTGAGGAAACCTAGGAACTCTCTCGACTTCCAAAATCTAACAGTTAAAGAAAAAAGTTTGAGAGAATATAAAAAGGAGTGTACTCTCCACACACACACACATGCACACGCGCGCGCGCGCACACAAAAAAAACATGTAAAAAATTGAAACAAACAACTTTCTAACCTTCCTTGCCGCATGAATAATTGATGCCTAGAAATTTCAAACCAATCAAAGTGCAATTACTTTTATTTAGATAGATCAATAGAATAGAATTTTACTTTTCTCAAAGCAAAAAACTATACAGCAATAATAGATGGAAACTGATGCTATTTGTTAGTAATTGCACCAAAGTATAGGCGATGATATCAAGTATCAAGCAACACTTAATCAGGACAATGATTAGCAGTATTTTGTGGTTCCAGCGCAAGGGTAACCCAACTAATGGACAAGAAAAAGCTTTGGAATCTTACAATTGATTATTGTTCAAAAGCATCATTATTTACAAATATGCATCAGTTATCACTATTCCAGCAAGGAAGCAATGGTTGAATCATGTTTGCATACACTCGATAAATTGCTGAATAAATGGATTGCTAAAAAAGAGTAGTTACAAGTTATACGATTCATTAGTTCTTGCCAAAGACCCAACTGTGGCACTTTCAGAAAGTTCTAAGGGAATATTAAATAATTTAACATAGTAGAAATTATAAATACATATTCTACAGCCTAACCTCCATAGCTATTAAAGTTCCAATCAATTCCGGCAAGCATCCGCTCCAGGTTCCCCAAACTTGATTTGTTGTCTCTTATGACAAACTACCCAAACAGATGTCATCATTTTAGAGGTTAAATAAACTTTTCAGTTCATAACAATATCAAGAAAAGCATTACCAATAAGAAGGAAGATACTCACAGTTGCTCCCAATTTGCTAAGCAGTCACACAAGGAGGGTTCTTTCCATTCTAGTTGCTCCCAATATGTATTATTATTTCTTCTATGATTTTGCTAAGCAGACACAAATGAGGAATAAAATGATTAATATTTGCTCTCAATAAGTATTATTTCTTCAATTGTGATTTTGAGGTTGGAGCTAGTCCTAGGCATTTGTACATCAACTTCTCAGCACACCAAAATCCCATCCAATCAATTTCCATTTGATTCAAATTCTTGTTAGCCCTCCAACATATAGGAGAATATAATGATTGATGTTGGCCCTCCAGTACTAGTAAATCAATGACAGCCTAAGTTTTCTAATCCAAGATTAAATAGTCCATTTCCTGCGTATAGCCCATTTCCTGCGGTATAGCCCATTTCCCGCGTTTCAAATATTAAAATAAAACGAACTTCAAATTAATTAATTTGTGGGTTTTTTTTTTTTTTTTTTTTTTTATTATTATTTTGATCAATCACATTATGTTGTCACACATACATACATGCATCTATTTATGCGATAAGTTTCAAATTTGATGTAATTGCCTTATGAAAGTAAGTTATACTAATACCTTGCAAAACAACAATAACAATGGCATCAGAATCAATCTTCTTTAGATGGAAGTTAATATTATTTTTATCAGAAGAATAAAAAATTTGGTAGTATTCAAAGTAGATGATTTTTTTTATGCATCCTTGGAATATATATCTTCTTCTGTTGAACTTTTTCAGGTGCAGATGAAGAGTGCATCAGAGACAAAACAGAGCAAGAACAGGGGCAGGACAGTGCGACCGAAGAGTTTGAAAAAAATGATGCCCAATTCTCTGACTCGGCAAAGTTAGAGGAGATAGGAAAATCATTGAGCATGAAAAGGGAGGAAGGGAAAATTAGGGCACTCTCGGGACGTGTATTCAATTTCCAGGGCAAAAACTTAAGAATTCACATTCGACTGACTAACCATCTCGAACATTCTCATCCTTGGAATAGTCTAATTTAGAAGCCAAATTGAACACAAAAATGAATATATAACACAAAGAGAATCAAATTCTACAGATATAAGTTGAAATTCAAACAACTAAATTTGGCACAATTAATATGTATGTATGTAAATATATAGCACATATTATGTATGTAAAATTATTAACCTTGTCAATTGTGGCGAAAATGGACATGTTCTTGAAATCCCTCAACCCCAGCCGCTGAATCAGCGCAGACGACATCCGGGTGGGGTGGATGCCGCCACAGCAGGAAGAAGCGATTTCCTCTCAACCAAACTGGCCCGGCGGCTTAAGGAGGAGGTGGAGGGGCTCTCACAGTACTGCTCATCATCATCGTCATTTTCTCCGGTGATTTTTTCCCGGTGGTAGCGGCGTCGTTTTGCCAACTGCGAAAGCTCTTTCTTCGCGGTGGCCTTGTCTTTGGATCCCGAACCCATTTCCGCAAATTTCCTTAGCAGTTCATCTGATGAAGCCTTCACTCCGGCTGTCCATTCTAGAGAGAGAGAAAGAGAGAGAAACCCTAATCAAAACTTTTCAGAGAGCGATAGGAAATCGTAATGAGGAGAGAGGAGAATAGAAAGATGTAAGAGGAACTTTGTCTCCGTTGCAATTTTGTGAGAGAAATGTACCGTTGGGCGGGGGCGGGGGCGGTGGTGAATATAGCCGTTGTTGGGTTGGGAGGATACAAAACGATAACAATTAGGGCGTTAGGGTTAGAGAGATCCCTAGAATGAATGAGATGGATCGGACATGTGTCCCATTAATAGAATGAAGGGTTGTAATTAATTCGTTTTGGTGAGGAAAAACTATAAAAAAAAATAATAATAATAATGACGAAGAAAGAAAAAATATGAATAGAATGAGAAAGAAGCTTCAAACTGTATCATCATTATGGATTTTGATCTATGAGATTTAAATAAATAAAAAAGAAGATTAAATCGATTCGATAATAAGATTGTTTTAAATCTTTATCATCATTATCACCATCAAAAGATTGAAGAAGAAATGTGAACAGAATGAGAAAGAGGTTTCAAACTGTATCATTATCATGAATTTTGATTTGTGAAATCTAAATAAATAAAAAATAAGATTAAATCGATTCAACAATAAAATTGATTCAAATATGTATCATCATCATCATCAAAAGATTGAAGAAAACCAGTGAAAAAAATGAGAAAGAGGCTTCAAAAGATTAAATCGATTTGTTGATAATAAGATTGATTCAGATTTTTATCATCATCATCATCATCAAAAGATTGATCTAGATATGTATTTCTATATGCATATATTTACAGACCTTACAAAGAAGATTAAATCGATTCGATAATAAAATTGATTCAGATCTTTATCATCATCAACATCAAAAGATTGATTTAGATATGTATTTCTATATGCATATATGTATATTTACAGACCCCATAGTCCGATTGATTCAGATCTGTATCATCATCATCATCATCAAAATCAAAGTGAGCAACAAAATCAGCAGATCCGATCAACGGACATGGAGATCAGCGGAGGAAATCGGTGACAGAAGGTCTTCCATGGCTGACTTGAACAAGGGATGTTCATCATCATCATCGTCGAGGGCTGATTTGTGAAGCACTAGTGTATAGATCAAGAACAAGAACCACTCACTATCCACTTGAATCAAAAGATTTCTAAAATGAAGTAGAGTCTCAACTCAAAATCAAAGCTCTGTCCCTTCTCTTGCTCCGGTCCTTTCTCTCTCCCTCTAACTCTCCCACGAATTAGTGAAAGCGAACCTAGAAAGTTGATTTCTATTTGTTGTTGTTGTTGTTTTTTTTTTTTTTTTTTTTTTTTTTTTGGTTAGTTTTATTTTGAACTGTTGGATCACTCACTTCAGAGAATCCCACTCTAGAGGATCCTGATAGACAATTAGGCGCCTCCCACATGTTCGTACTCGCTGGCAACAATGCTGACTACAATCCAATAAAATAAGGGAGAATTACTTAATCGTGGACTTTGAGAAAAGTTATTAAGAGTCACTGATTTTTTTTTAACAACAGTAAAGAGTACAAAAATTATACAAGAAAATGACATTTTTTGTATTGATTTCGGTTGCATGTGGTTTACTTTTGGAATTGTGATTCTAATAAATAAGAATAATATTATATGTATTAATTAATGTACCAATTGATGATGTGACATAATTTAAGATATTTTTAGGATTTGTAATGTTATTAATGAGTGGGGGGTCAATAATAATATCATAACTAGTGTTGATGTACTAGTTAGTACATTAATTGGTACATGCAACACTACCGAATAAAAAAAAATTCAAAATTCTTTTTCCAAATGTGTAATCAAACATACAAATCAAAATTTAATTCAAAATTTTTTTCAAAACTCACAACAAAACTCTTTTCAAAATTTTATTTAAAGAAAAATTTTAAAAGATATTTTTTTATTTTATTTTTTAAAATCATGATTTGAGTGTAGAGTTGTATTTTCAATTATGAATTTTGAGTTGAGTTTTGAAAAGAGAAAAATTTGTTTGGTTATGAATTTTGAAAAGAGTTTTGAGTTGTATATTTTTAATGTGCACTGTATTTCACATAATTATGCACTGTATTTTTTTAAATATTTAAAAATTTTAAAAAAATTATTTTTTTTAAATATATAATTTTTATTTTTTTATTTCAAATATTTTATTTTATTTAAAAAATATTTTTTTAATATTTTAATATTTTAAATATTTTTAAGGAAAAATCGGTTTAAGGTCCCTATCCAACTTTTAGTAATAGATTAGGTCCACAATGTGTTCTTTTGTAGCTTAAGGTCCCTCAATGTTATTTTAGAGTGTAAAATACCTGTCTTACCCTTGTTTATAATATACGTTGTTTTGAATTTGGCAGCTAAAGATCATATTGATATTTTGTGGGAGATTACGTGAGGATGAACTTGACGATTCAGATTTTTGTGGAGATTTTCTAGGGTTTTTGTAGGTGTTGAAATCCTGTTCGTTGTTTGTAGGTGTTGAAATCCTGTGCGAGTTGAAATCGTGTTCGTTGTTTGTAGGTGTTGATCGATCGTGTAGGAGTTGAAATCTGGTTCATTGTGTTTGGTTTGATTTCATGTGGAGTTGAATTAGATAAGTTTTCAATTTTTGATTTGATTTGATCGTGTAGGTGTTGAATTAGGTTTTTGTTTTTAGTTTTGATCAATGTGAGAGAGACGAACTCAGTGTTGTTGTTTTTGATTTTTGAAGTTAATTTTTCATTATCTATTATTGATGAATTTTCGATGGAGTTGATTTTGATTTTTGGAGTTGCTTTTTCATTCTCTGTCAACATGGTTATGAGTTCCTTTTTGGTGCTCTGTTTTTCTGCGTTTTGTGCTCTGTTTTTTGTTCACTTTGCATTTTTTGTGTAGTGCAGAGAAAATTGCAGGTTTGTTACTATAATTGAACTCAAATCACAGAGAAAATTGTAAACTTGTAGTGCAGTGAAAATCACAGAGAAAATTGTAAGTAGGCAGAGAAATTTACAGACGTAGCAATAGAGCAGTAATACAGAAAATTGATTAGAAAGATTAGTTTCTTCATATTGAACGTCAGGTGGAGTAGGTCGAGAATACCAATTTTTAGTAAGAGTAGTAGGTTGAGGTTTAGGATAGTGGAGTTTATTAAGATTAGAATATTGAAATTGTTGAGTTAATTGATTATGTTAAATCCACCACTACTGAAATAGATAAGGAAAATCAATAATAAACAGAAGACAGTTTAAATAAATAAACATTAATAAAACTTACAATTGATTACTGGAATGAAGCAAGCAGTTCTTCCAAATACAAAATTTGAAAACAATTTTCAAAAATATAAAATAACAGAGAAAGCTATTTTCTTGAGGAAAGGAGTGCTCTCAATTTTCTAACTCTGCCTTATTCTTGAATGAAGAGGCTTTTTATAACCAAAAGAGACGATTGTTAGACTTGCGAGTGAATACTGTGAGCCTTGTGAGTGAATGATTCTGACTTGAAAGGAGCATCAGGAGCACATGAGAGTTGTCTGCTGCTTTCGATGAGTGACTAAAGTTGATGGCTGCTTTTTACTGTGCTGAATTTGTCGGTTGGATGAATTATGATGAATGATGAATAATAATGTTGACTTTTTGATGAATAGTGAACAGTAAAGTTGACTTTTTTCACTATTCATCTCTTGGAGGCATGTGACTGAGGGAATCAATATAGATATATATATCAGCAGCTTTTCTCAAAAATAAGTATTGATTGAAACTGATAATTATAGCTATATAGAATCCAATGATTGAATTAAACATATGAGTCCTGAGCATCTTGGAACTCGGGTCTATATGGATTTTGAGAAGTTGAACCTTCAGAAGAGTGTGAACTGTCTGAACCATCTTCTGAACTGCTGTTATCCGAGTCTGACTTGGCTTGGGCCATAAGGAGACGAGCCATTTGGAGGAGCTCATCTTTGGATGACTTGGACTTGGGCTTAACCTTTGATTTGGACTTATCCTTTAACTTGGGCTGGTTAGTACTGGGCTTTGCTGACTTGGATTTAATCTTTGATTTGGATGACTTGGGCATGGAAGAACTGGATGATGGGCTTCCAAGATTGACTGGAGGAAGTTGGCTTTCTTGTGTTAATAGATCAGTTGGGTTCTGCTGAGCTTTAATCATGGCAAGTGTGGGGGCATGAATGTTGATTGGGAATTCAGTTTGAACAATTTCAACAATTCATGGAATCTTGAAATTATTCCACCATTTAACCATGTGTTGCCGGTGAATAACATCATCAGAAATACCATATTGCCATTTGAATATCCAAGGGATTTTGTATTTGGATATAAAAATAAGTAATGGAGGGAATTTCCTTTGCTGAGGAGTGAATGAGAAAACAGTGGAAAAATAGTTGACTTGATCCATAATGACTAATGGGAAGATTTCTGAAATGGCGCCATATTGAGTCCACCATCGCAGAAACCAGGTAGGTAATTCGGATTTGAACTTTTGATCAAATTGAAGAAACAAAGAGTGACTATTTGACTCATTTTGATACAAGAGGACTTTGAACCAAGCATCAATGTAATCATAGTAACTGTATTGAATTGAATGACTAGGAAGATCTCGTAGTTGATAAGGAGAACCCCAATCAACCAGAGAGACAAAGTTGTGAATATAAAGTGAATGGTACACAATTTTACTTGTGTAAGTGCGATCATAAATGGGTTTAATCACAATTGACTGATTATTGAACAGGATGTCTTTGTAGAAAGTAATTGTTTTTTCTGGATGGAGAGGAATAAAATGCCATCCAAAAGGGAAATAAGATTTAACCAGATCATGAACAGTATGACTCTTTAGGTGACTAGGTTTTTTTAAAAAGAGATTAGTAGTAGTGGATTTAACATAATCAGATCGGGCTGATTTAATAGGATTAGGAGGGTATGGAGTAACTGCTTGACTAGATGAAGCAAAAGGATCAATAGCCAAAGCAGATGTATAACTAGGTTTAGGAATGTTACCAGAATTTGGTAACGGTTAACCAATTCAACAGGATGGTATTTCGTTACTAACTCCATGGAAGGCGGAACAAAAGGTTGACTAGAAGGGACCAAGGCTTTAGAAGGAGGTCGTGGGCGAGACATCTATGAAATAGAAGAGATAAATTAGCATCCACTGAGAATATCTAATTGATCAGTATGTTCATGTAAACAGTTAATATAATGAGAAAGTTGTTGTTTCTGAGCTTTAATCCGATGAAATTGTATGTACTGGGCTCTTTTAGTAGGTAAATGGATTGATTTGAGAAAGGTAAGGCGACGAGTAGTATGTTTGACTATAGTGTTTAATCTGGTGTTTATGGCAAGGAATAGAGGGAATGGGCATGATGTAACTCACTATCCACCTTGTAAAAATTCGCGGGTAAGAAAATCAGGAATAGAATTTGAAACCAGGTATATATTCAATTTCAAAATAAAAAATACTTAAAATAGATTGCGAACGAGCAAAAATTTGCTTACTAGCAAGATTTTGAACATCTTTTTCTAAAACATATTTAGCAGATTTGCAATCAACACGAAGTAAAAAATTTTGATTTAAAATATCATCTTGAAATTTACTAATACATAAAACAGTAGATAAAATTTCTTGTTTAATAGTACTATAATTCTTTTGTGCTTTATTCTAGACACCAGAATGATAACGAACAATTTGTTCAGATGACTGAGGAGTAATTTTTTGGAGAAGGATGCCACCATAATCAATATCAGAGGCATCAGTTTGAATAATTTTGAATGAATTTTCAGTAGGAATACCAAGACAAGGAAGAGACTTGATATATTGTTTAACCTGTTTAACAATAGCAGTATAAGTAGAAGACCAAGGAGGAGGATTGTCTTTTAACCGATCAAACAGAGGTTGACAAGTTTTCCTAAGGTCTTCGTAAAATTCAGCAATATAATTCAGTGATCCTAAAAAAGGTTGTAGCTGAGTTTTATCTAAAATTTCATCAGGAAATTTAGATGCAAATTCAATGGAACGATTAATAGGTAAAATAGTATTCTGGTGAATATCATAACCTAAAAATCTAACTTTGGTTTGAAACAATTTAATCTTAGGAGCAGAAATGACTAGGCCATGACTCTTAGGGTTGGTTTGGCATGTTCTAAAAAAGTGCACTTTTTGATTTATTGGCTTATATGGGTTGGGTTTGATGTGATGTGTTAGAGAGGTGATACGATTTAAATAAGATGATGTGACTTAAATAGGATAGTGACTTTTTAACTTTTTGTATTATTAGTGTACCCCAAACCAAGCCTTAATGGTATAAAAGAATGCAGTAAGATATTTCCAGTGTTCACTAATGGATTTTGAAAAAATAAGAATATCATCTATATAAACTATGGAAAAATGACTAAATGGATTGAAAATATCATTCATTATACTTTGAAATTCACTAGGAGCATTTTTTAACCCAAAGGGCATGACATTCCATTCATAGTGACCAAAAGGTGTAGTAAAAGCAGTTTTATATCTATCTTTAGGATGAATTTGTATTTGCCAAAAACCACTTTTTATAATAACAGGCAAGAAAAGAGCTACATCCATTGAGCGACCACTATCATGCTAGGATCACAAACAGATAGATAATAATATTACATACACATATACAACCCCGCCCCTTGATTGGGCGTGTAACAAAAACAAAATTAGCATTTACAACATTTTATAGACAATCAGAATGTAAGCCAAAACTTCACAAAACGGGTAGACTTCACCCAAATGCTTGGACACACAGAGGCTGACCTTCAAACGCAGGACCTTCGGAATCAGGCAAAATACAGAGTGAGATAATCTCAGTGAATAATAATACTTGAATAATTAAATGTTCAATTTGAATTATACTACAAAGCAGAGCGTATATAATATAAAAGACTGGTAGTTAATCCGATTCTATACTAATGTCAGAACGGCCTTAGGCCCCTTTTTAACTAAAATGACTTTAAGCCCTTAAATAGTGTGGCGTTGAGTCCTTTACCAGAATGGCACTAGGCCCTTATCAGAATGGCATTACAGCTCTTAAAAAGTTGGCATTAAGCCCTTGAACATATGTGTATAAACCCAAGAGCTGTCTCACACGGATCCTAGAGGTGACTCACGCCGTAGCACTTAGTTCCGTGTAGCACTTTGTTTCATACTAGAAATCATTAGGTCTTAAAGACCGATCAATTCATATTGTGTTATACCATAGCATAAACGGATCGGATAAATAGAAACATATTCATACATATTTTTCATTAAACTCGAATCAGAAATAGAAATCAAAGTTCATGCTTGATCATAACCCACCCGTACAAGATCGTCGGTGGCACCATCCGTACAAAACCGTCGATGGCAAAACATAATCCATCCGTACAAGACCGTCGGTGGAACCATCCGTACAAGACCGTCAATGGCAAAACATAATCCACCCGTACAAGACCGTCGGTGGTACCATCCGTACAAAACCTTCGATGGCAAAACATAATCCACCCGTACAAGACCGTCGGTGGTACCATCCGTACAAGACCGTCGATGGCAAAACATAATCCACCCGTACAAGACCGTCGGTGGTAAAACATACCTTGTAGCATACTTGAACCACGGTATTATTACCCCCGGGTAAGGGCCATAAGACCACGGTATTATTACCCCCGGGTAAGGCCTTGTGCTAAGGATGACATGCATACTTTTACATATATGAATAATCATTCATGAAGTCATAGCATAACTTATCAGAAAATGGAGCATTACTTGTTATATCATGTCATTATCGTGCGCTTAACAAAATAGAATAATTCATATTCTTATGTGGTCACATAATGGTGTTAAACTTTTGCATTCATGTCGTAGATTCCGAATAACTTCGAATTCATATGTAACATAAGAAAGTAACTTCAGATTCATATGGATTCACATAACTTTCCAATTATTCTGATACTTCGAAGATGAACATAAATTCTCTTTATTCATTAAGAAATAGCATGGTTCACTTGAGCCATTAATCAATAACATACACCTTTGTTTAATCGTTCATATATGTTAACATGGTTGACCCGCAATTAACAGAGTACTAATGGTAACCATGGTATCATTCACATGAGTTCATGCAGTTAACTTAAGTTTAACAGAACGTTCTTGACAATTGTTAACGAAAGGTAAGCACATTTTACCGATTGAGTGATTCCAGAGATACCTGAATACTATAGTTTCACAATGCTCATATGTTCCATTTGTTTGTCATGAATCACCCTAGCTATCTTGCAAATAACAAAAAATTAGTATTCATTGTCAACAGAAAGTCAATACCATCCCACGTAATCACCACATATGGGCTGCTCAATAATGTCTCTAGATTCGCCAATCAACATATTGTTAATTTAATTACTTGCAAGGGTCATAATTAACAATACTTGAACGTGCGCCTATAGTACTACTACTCACAGCGTTCAGATGCTTGGTCTGCCCCTGCAGCTGACCCTACACAATACATAATAAACATAAAAATCGGGTCACATATACTTTCGTCCGTTCTTAACTTGTTTAATTCTCTTTATACCAAATTACACATCAATTCGCAATTAACATCATTAACTCAATACACTTCTCCATACATATCTCAACACAATCCAACATGATTCACGCTATTTAGCATGATTTAACTTACTACCACTAAATATAATTCAACATCTTTCAAGGTGAAGTCTTAAATTCTCATTTCATCATTTCATCCCAGGGCTCTTATCACCCATGACATTAATAATCTTGTTCCCCAATTTTCATCTTACATAATAGCATGATTCAGAATGTTCATAGCAAAATTCATTCGCAAATTCAAGTATAACCAAATTCCAATTAAACTTGTACATATGTAATTCAACCTACCAATTTCATTATTCTACTTTCAATTTGGGCCAAATCATTGGTTATCATCATTAATCAACCTAGGGTCAACCTAGGGTTTTAAAGAAAATTGGGGGTTTCCTCCTTTCTTAGTTAAATCTTCAAATCAACAATTACTATAGATCAATATTCTAAAAACATTCAACATCCTTTGAAAATTGGAGTAGAAGCCCCATTTGTGAATCAACAACAAGCCATTAATGTTTTTAACCCATAATCAACTCAAAATTCCAAAATGTCAACAAAATCCCAAAGTGTCAACAAAATCACTTTGAATCATAAACATTCAAGGCTAAGAAAACCCCCTACCTCAAGATTGGAAGCAAAGAAGCTAGGTCAAAAGCGTCCTCTCGAAAATCCCACAATCTAATCGGTTGAAAAAGTTGATCTTCACTTCTTCCTCATCCTTGATGCACGATCCATGGTGGCTTGTTGGTAAGAATGGCTGAAATCAAAGGTTTGAGGGTTAGGTTTTCGGACCTAGGAAGAGAGGAAGGAAGAGGGAAGAAGAAAATATATGAAATGATCCAAAAATCCCGTTTTTTAAGCTGCTGACCTGTAAAACCCGCTCGAGCGTCTATCTTCCCGTTCGAGCGTACCTGCTTCCAGCACAGAATTCAAAATTTCAAACAGGTATAACTCTCCCATCCGGACTCCGTTTTAGGTCGTTCTTGTTTCCGAATTGAACCCCCGAAAATAAGCTTTCCAATGGTTCTAACGTCACATCCGAATTCAAAGTGTGGAAAAAGAAAAGGACAAATGAATGACGGGTGATCGTAGAATAACTATCCGAATTATATTCTTTGGTCCAATCTTACTTTACCATCATACCACCACCACAATCAATACCCCAAAATAAGGTAAGAACATTCCAAATACATTAATAAGAATGTCAAAAATGAGCCCACGTGCCTCAGAAGTTCAAACTTAACCAGGCGACCCGCTCGAGCGCCCAACCTTGCGCTCAAGCTCGAAGACCAATAAATCCATCCGCTTGAGAAACCATTACTACGCTCGAGCGTAAAATCACCACTCCCAGAATTTCAGTCCGCTTGCAAAATTACTGAAAGCCCCAAAAGTCCGCTCGACCGCCAACTCCCCCGCTTGAACGGAAGGAAAAATTTTAGATCGTTACAGTAAAGGTCGTCAATTCAATTAGATATAATTGATTTAAACCACGTTAACCCCATATTAAATAAGGATGACTTCATTTAGACATTTTGGGGTCATTACACCCGTGCTACCTCCGTAAGTCTCCACAACTTGCCTTGGACCCTCCCGAGGTGTTTGGGGCATTTTCTGGTCCTTTTCGTGACTGTTACACGGTTTTGGCCACCCCAGTGTCCTATTTCCAAGCTTAAGTGCGGAAAAAGTGTCTCTTTCCAACTTAGTTTTCAAATCGGGAGTCCTGTGCTAGTTCCGTAAGTTTTCAGAACTCGCATTGGTCACTCCCGAGGTGTTTGAGGTGTTCCCGGCCCTTCTTGCGACTGTTAAATGATTTTGGTCACCCGATGGCCTACTTCCAAGCTTAAGTGTTAGAAAAAGTGTATTTTTCGACATAGTTTTCAAATCGGAAGTCCCGTGCCTATTCGTTAAGTTCCCACAACTCAAATTGGTCCCTCCTGAGCCTTATCGTGATTTTTACACGATATCGGCCCGCCGAGGCTTATTTTCAAGCTTAAGTGTGAGAAAAGTACCTTTTCCGACCCAGTTTCCAAACCGGAAGTCCTACGCTAGTTCCGTAAGTCTCCACAACTTACATTGGTTTCTCCCGAGGTGTTGGAGGTGTTCCACGGGCCTTCTCGGGACTGCTACAAGATTTTTTGGCCCCCAATGGCCTATTTTCAAACTTAAGTGTTTAGGATGTGCATTTCTTGACTTAGTTTTCAAACCGGGAGTACCATACGATTTCCGTGAGTTTCCACGACTCACGTTGGTCCCTTCCTAGGTGTTTGAGGTATTCCCCAGGCCTTCTCTTGACTGTCACACGATTTTGGCCATCCGATGGACTATTTTCATGCTTAGGTGCGAGAAAAGGATCATTTCGGACTTAGTTTTCAAACCGGGAGTCCCGTGCTAGTTCCGTAAGTTTTCACAACTTACATTGGTCCCTCCCGGGGTGTTTGATGTGTTCCTCGGGCCTTCTCGTGACTGTTACACGATTTTAGCCCCCGACAGCCTATTTTCAAGCTTAAGTGTGAAAAAAGTGTATCTTTGATTTAGTTCTCAAACCGAGAGTCCCGTGCTAGCTCCGTAAGTCTCCGCAACTTGCCTTGGACCCTCCTGAGGTGTTTGGGGCGTTTTTCAGTCCTTCTCGTGACTGTTACACGGTTTTGGCCACCTCAGTGTCCTATTTCCAAGCTTAAGTGCGGAAAAAGTGTCTCTTTCCAACTTAGTTTTCAAATCGGGAGTCCCGTGCTAGTTTCGTAAGTTTTCACAACTCGCGTTGGTCACTCCCGAGGTGTTTGAGGTGTTCCCATCCCTTCTTGCGACTGTTAAATGATTTTGGCCACCCGATGGCCTACTTACAAGCTTAAGTGTTAGAAAAAGTGTATTTTTCGGCCTAGTTTTCAAATCGGGAGTCCCGTGCCTGTTCGTTAAGCTCTCACAACTCAAATTGGTCCCTCCTGAGATATTCGAGGTGTTCCCCGGGCCTTATCGTGATTTTTACACGATATCGGCCCGCCGAGGCCTATTTTCAAGCTTAAGTGTGAGAAAAGTACCTTTTCCGACCCAGTTTCCAAACAGGAAGTCCTGCGCTAGTTCCGTAAGTCTCCACAACTTACATTGGTTTCTCCCGAGGTGTTGGAGGTATTCCACGGGCCTTCTCGGGACTGTTACAGGATTTTTTGGCCCCCGATGGCCTATTTTCAAACTCAAGTGTTTAGGATGTGCATTTCTTGACTTAGTTTTCAAACCGAGAGTCCCATGCGAGTTCCTTGAGTTTCCATGATCACGTTGGTCCCTCCCTACATGTTTGAGGTGTTCCCCGGGCCTTCTCTTGACTGTCACACAATTTTGGCCCCCCGATGGGCTATTTTCATGCTTAGGTGCGAGAAAAGTTCCGTTTCGGACTTAGTTTTCAAACCGGGAGTCCCGTGCTAGTTCCGTAAGTTTTCAAAACTTGCATTGGTCCCTCGCGAGGTGTTTGACGTGTTCCTCGGGCCTTCTCATGACTGTTACACGATTTTGGCCTCCGACGGCTTATTTTCGAGCTTAAGTGTCAAAAAAGTGCATTTTTGATTTAGTTCACAAACCGAGAGTTCCGTGCTAGCTCCGTAAGTCTCCGCAACTTGCCTTGGACCCTCCCGAGGTGTTTGGGGCATTTTTCGGTCTTTCTCGTGACTGTTACACGGTTTTGACCCCCCCGGTGTCGTATTTCCAAGCTTAAGTGCGGAAAAACTTTCTCTTTCCAACTTAGTTTTCAAACCGGGAGTCCCGTGTTTGTTCTGAAAGTTTTCACAACTCGCGTTGGTCACTCTCGACGTGTTTGAGGTGTTTTCGGCCCTTCTTGCGACTGTTAAATGATTTTGGCCACCCGATGGCCTACTTTCAAGCTTAAGTGTTAGAAAAAGTGTATTTTCTGGCCTAGTTTTCAAATCGGGAGTCCCGTGCCTGTTCGTTAAGTTCTCACAACTCAAATTGGTCCCTCCTGAGATGTTCGAGGTGTTCCCCGGGCCTTCTCGTGATTTTTACACGATATCGGCCCGCCGAGGACTATTTTTAAGCTTAAGTGTTAAAAAAGTACATTTTCCGACCTAGTTTCCAAACCGGAACTCCTGCGTTAGTTCCGTAAGTTTCCACAACTTACATTGGTTTCTCCCGAGGTGTTGGAGGTGTTCCATGGGCCTTCTCGGGACTGTTACAGGATTTTTTTGGCCCCCGATTGCCTATTTTCAAACTTAAGTGTTCAGGAAGTGCATTTCTTGACTTAGTTTCCAAACCGGGAGTCTCATGCAAGTTCCGTGAGTTTCCATGACTCACGTTGATCCCTCCCTAGGTGTTTGAGGCGTTCTCTGGGTCTTCTCTTGACTGTCAGACGATTTTGGCCACCCGACGGACTGTTTACAAGCTTAGGTGCGAGAAAAGTGCCGTTTCGAACTTAGTTTTCAAATCAGCAGTCCCATGCTAGTTCTGTAAGTTTTCACAACTTACATTGGTCCCTCCCAGGGTGTTTGACGTGTTTCTAGGCCCTTCTCGTGACTGTTACACGATTTTTGCTCCCGACGGCTTATTTTCGAGCTTAAATGTGAAAAATGTGCATTTTTTGATTTAGTTCTCAAACTGAGAGTCCCGTGCTAACTCCGTAAGTCTCCGCAACTTGCATTGGACCCTCCCGAGGTGTTTGGGGCATTTCCCGGTCCTTCACGTGACTGTTATACGGTTTTGGCCACCCCAGTGTCCTATTTCCAAGCTTAAGTGCGGAAAAAGTGTCTCTTTCCAACTTAATTTTCAAACCGGGAGTCCCGTGCTAGTTCCATAAGTTTTCATACCTCGCGTTGGTCACTCCCGAGGTGTTTGAGGTGTTCCCGGCCCTTCTTGCGACTGTTACAAGATTTTGGCCCCCTGATGGCCTACTTCTAAGCTTAAGTATTAGAAAAAGTGTATTTTCCGACCTAGTTTTCAAATCGGGAATCCCGTGCCTGTTCGTTAAGTTTTCGCAACTCAAATTGGTCCCTTCCTGAGATGTTCGAGGTGTTCCCCGGGCCTTCTCGTGATTGTTACACGATATCGGCCCGCCGAGGACTATTTTCAAGCTTAAGTGTGAAAAAAGTACATTTTTCGACCTAGTTTTCAAACCGGAAGTCCTGCGCTAGTTCTATAAGTTTCCACAACTTACACTGGTTTCTCCTGAGGTGTTGGAGGTGTTCCACGGGCCTTCTCGGGATTGTTACAGGATTTTTTGGCCCCCGATGGCCTATTTTCAAACTTAAGTGTTTAGGAAGTGCATTTCTTGACTTAGTTTTCAAATCGGGTGTCACTTGCGAGTTGTGTGAGTTTCCACGACTCATGTTGGTCCCTCCCTAGGTGTTTGTGGTGTTCCCCGGGCCTTCTCTTGACTGTCACATTATTTTGGCCCACCGATGGACTATTTTCACGCTTAGGTGCGAGAAAAGTGCCGTTTCGGACTTAGTTTTCAAACCGGGAGTCCCGTGCTAGTTCCGTAAGTTTTCGTAACTTACATTGGTCCCTCCCGGGGTGTTTGACGTGTTCCTCGGGCCTTCTCATGATTGTTACACGATTTTGGCCCCCGAGGCTTATTTTCGAGCTTAAGTGTGGAAAAAGTGCATTTTTGATTTAGTTCTCAAACCGAGAATCCCGTGCTAGCTCCGTAAGTCTCCGCAACTTGCCTTGGACCCTCCCGAGGTGTTTAGGGCATTTCCCGATCCTTCTCGTGACAGTTACACAGTTTTGGCCCCTCCAATGTCCTATTTCCAAGCTTAAGTGCGGAAAAAGTGTCTCTTTCTAACTTAGTTTTCAAACCGGGAGTCCCGTGCTAGTTCCGTAAGTTTTCATACCTCACGTTGGTCACTCCCGAGGTGTTTGAGGTGTTCCCGGCCCTTCTTGTGACTGTTACATGATTTTGGGCCCCCGATGGCCTACTTCCAAGCTTGAGTGTTACAAAAAGTGTATTTTCCGCCCTAGTCTTCAAATCGGGAGTCCCGTGTTTATTCGTTAAGTTTTCACAACTCAAATTGGTCCCTCCTGAGATGTTCGAGGTGTTCCCCTGGCCATCTCGTAACTGTTACACGATATCGGCCCGCCAAGGCCTATTTTCAAGCCCAAGTGTGAAGAAAGTACCTTTTCCAACCTAGCTTCCAAACCGGAAGTCCTGCACTAGTTCCGTAAGTTTCCACAACTTACATTGGTTTCTCCCGAGGTGTTAGAGGTGTTCCACTGGCCTTCTCGAGACTGTTACAGGATTTTTTGGCCCCCCATGGGCTATTTTCAAACTTAAGTGTTTAGGATGTGCATTTCTTGACTTAGTTTTCAAACCGGGAGTCCCATGCGAGTTGGGTGAGTTTCCACGGCTCACGTTGGTCCCTCCCTAGGTGTTTGAGGTGTTCCTCGGGTCTTCTCTTGACTGTCACACGATTTTGGCCCCCCGAAAGACTATTTTCATGCTTGGATGCGAGAAAAGTGCCGTTTCGGACTTAGTTTTCAAACCGGGAGTCCCGTGCTAGTTCCGTAAGTTTTCACAACTTACATTGGTCCCTCCCAGTGTGGTTGACGTGTTCCTCGGGCCTTCTCGTGACTATTACACGATTTGGGCCCCCGACGGCTTATTTTCGAGCTTAAGTGTCAAAAAAGTGCATTTTGATTTAGTTCTCAAACCGAGAGTCCCGTGCTAGCTCCGTAAGTCTCCGCAACTTGCCTTGGACCCTCCCGAGGTGTTTGGGACATTTCGCGGTCCATCTCGTGACTGTTACATGGTTTTGGCCACCCCAGTGTCCTATTTCCAAGTTTTAGTGCGGAAAAAGTGTCTCTTCCCAACTTAGTTTTCAAACCGGGAGTCCCATGCTAGTTCCGTAAGTTTTCACAACTCGTGTTGGTCACTCTTGAGGTGTTTGAGGAATTCCTGGCCCTTCTTGCGACTGTTAAATGATTTTGGCCACCCAATGGCCTACTTCCACGCTTAAGTGTTAGAAAAAGTGTATTTTCCGGCCTAGTTTTCAAATCGGGAGTCTCGTGCCTGTTCGTTAAGTTTTCACAACTAAAACTGGGCCCTCCAGAGATATTCGAGGTGTTCCCCGGGCCTTATCGTGATTTTTACAAGATATCGGCCCGCCGAGGCCTATTTTCAAGCTTAAATGTGAGAAAAGTACCTTTTCCGACCTAGTTTCCAATCCGAAAGTCCTGCGCTAGTTCCATAAGTCTCCACAACTTACATTGGTTTCTCCTGAGGTGTTGGAGGTGTTCCACGGGCCTTCTCGGGACTGTTACAGGATTTTTTGGGCCCCGATGGCCTGTTTTCAAACTTGAGTGTTTAGGAAGTGCATTTCTTGACTTAGTTTTCAAACTGGGAGTCCCATGCGAGTTCCTTGAGTTTCCACGACTCACGTTGGTCCCTCCCTAGGTGTTTGAGGTGTTCCCCCTGCCTTCTCTTGACTGTCACACGATTTTGCCCCCCCGATGGACTATTTTCATGCTTAGGTGCGAGAAAAGTGTCGTTTCGGACTTAGTTTTCAAACCGGGAGTCCCGTGCTAGTTCCGTAAGTTTTTAAAACTTACATTGGTCCCTCCTGGGGTATTTGACGTGTTCTTCAGGCCTTCTCATGACTGTTACACGATTTTGGCTCCCGACGGCTTATTTTCGAGCTTAAGTGTGAAAAAAGTACATTTTTGATTTAGTTCTCAAACCGAGAGTCCCGTGCTAGATCCGTAAGTCTCTGCAACTTGCCTTGGACCCTCCCGAGGTGTTTGGGGCATTTTTCGGTCTTTCTCGTGACTGTTACACGGTTTTGGCCCCCCAGTGTTGTATTTCCAAGCTTAAGTGTGGAAAAAGTGTCTCTTTCCAACTTAGTGTTC
The DNA here is from genome assembly GCF_004153795.1 of Camellia sinensis. Classification (NCBI taxonomy): domain Eukaryota; kingdom Viridiplantae; phylum Streptophyta; class Magnoliopsida; order Ericales; family Theaceae; genus Camellia; species Camellia sinensis. Next base: position 1,033,672 of record NW_021025317.1, on the reverse strand, counting down.
AAACCAGGAGTCCCGTGCTAGTTCCGAAAGTTTTCACAACTCGTGTTGGACACTCCCGACCTGTTTAAGGTGTTCTCGGCCCTTTTTGCGACTGTTAAATGATTTTGGCCACCCGATGGCCTACTTCCAAGCTTAAGTGTTAGAAAAAGTTTATTTTCCGGCCTAGTTTTCAAATCGGGAGTCCCGTGCCTGTTCGCTAAGTTCTCACAACTCAAATTGGTCCCTCCTGAGATGTTCGAGGTGTTCCCCAGGCCTTATCGTTATTTTTACACAATATCGGCCCGCCGAGACCTATTTTCAAGCTTAAGTGTGAGAAAAGTACTTTTTCCGACGCAGTTTCCAAACCGGACGCCCGGCACTAGTTCCGTAAGTTTCCACAACTTACATTAGTTTCTCCCGAGGTGTTAGAGGTGTTCCACGGGCCTTCTCGGGACTGTTCCAGGATTTTTTGGCCCCCGATGGCCTATTTTCAAACTTGAGTGTTTAGGAAGTGCATTTCTTGACTTAGTTTCTAAACCGGGAGTCCCATGCGAGTTTCGTGAGTTTCCACGACTCACGTTGATCACTCCCTAGGTGTTTGAGGTGTTCTCCGGGTCTTCTCTTGACTGTCAGACGATTTTGGCCACACGACGGACTATTTTCAAGCTTAGGTGCGAGAAAAGTGTCGTTTCAGACTTAGTTTTCAAACTGGCAGTCCCATGCTAGTTCCGTAAGTTTTCACAACTTACATTGGTCCCTCCGAGGGTGTTTGACGTGTTTCCAGGGCCTTCTTGTGACTGTTACACGATTTTGGCCTCCGACGGCTTATTTTCGAGCTTAAATGTGAAAAATGTGCATTTTTTGATTTAGTTCTCAAACCGAGAGTCCCGTGCTAACTCTGTAAGTCTCCGCAACTTGCCTTGGACCCTCCCGAGGTGTTTGGGGCATTTCCTGGTCCTTCTCGTGACTGTTACACGGTTTTGGCCACCCTAGTGTCCTATTTCCAAGCTTAAGTGCGGAAAAAGTATCTCTTTCCAACTTAGTTTTCAAACTGAGAGTCCCGTTCTAGTTCTGTAAGTTTTCATATCTCGCGTTGGTCACTCCCGACGTGTTTGAGGTGTTCCCAGCCCTTTTTGCGTCTGTTTCACGATTTCGGCCCCCGATGGCTTACTTCCAAGCTTAAGTGTTACAAAAAGTGTATTTTCTGGCCTAATTTTCAAATCGGGAGTCCCGTGCCTGTTCGTTAAGTTTTCGCAACTCAAATTGGTCCCTTCTGAGATGTTCGAGGTGTTCCCCGGGCCTTCTCGTGATTTTTACACGATATCGGCCCGCCGAGGACTATTTTCAAGCTTAAGTGTGAAAAAAGTACATTTTCCGACCTAGTTTCCAAATCGGAACTCCTGCGCTAGTTCTGTAAGTTTCCACAACTTACATTGGTTTCTCCCAAGGTGTTGGAGGTGTTCCACGGGCCTTCTCAGGACTGTTACAGGATTTTTTGGCCCCCGATGGCCTATTTTTAAACTTAAGTGTTTAGGAAGTGTATTTCTTGACTTAGTTTTCAAACCGGGAGTCCCATGCGAGTTCCTTGAGTTTCCACGACTCACGTTGGTCCCTCCCTAGGTGTTTGAGGTGTTCCCTAGGCCTTCTCTTAACTGTCACACGATTTTCCCTCCGATGGACTATTTTCATGCTTATGTGCGAGAAAAATGCTGTTTCGGACTTAGTTTTCAAACCGGGAGTTCCGTGCTAGTTCCGTAAGTTTTCAAAACTTACATTGGTCCCTCCCGGGGTGTTTGACGTGTTCCTCGGGCCTTCTCATGACTGTTACACGATTTTGGCCCCCGACGGCTTATTGTTGAGCTTAAGTGTGAAAAAAGTACATTTTTGATTTAGTTCTCAAACCGAGAGTCCCGTGGTAGCCCCGTAAGTCTCCGCAACTTGCCTTGGACCCTCCCGAGGTGTTTGGGGCATTTCCCGGTCCTTCTCGAGACTGTTACACGATTTTGGCAACCCCAGTGTCCTATTTCCAAGCTTAAGTGCGAAAAAAGTGTCTCTTTTTAACTTAGTTTTCAAACTGGGAGTCCCGTGCTAGTTCCGTAAGTTTTCACAACTTGCGTTGGTCACTCCCGTGGTGTTTAAGGTGTTCCCGGCCCGTCTTGCAACTGTTAAATGATTTTGGCCACCCGATGGCCTACTTTCAAGTTTAAGTGTTAGAAAAAGTGTATTTTCCGGCCTAGTTTTCAAATCGGGAGTCGCTTGCCTGTTCGTTAACTTTTCGCAACTCAAATTGGTACCTCCTGAGATGTTCGAGATGTTCCCCGGGCCTTATCATGATTTTTATACGATATCGGCCTGCCGAGGCCTCTTTTCAAGCTTAAGTGTGAGAAAAGTACCTTTTCCGGCCCAATTTCCAAACCAAAAATCCTACGCTAGTTTCGTAAGTCTCCACAACTTACATTGGTTTCTCCTGAGGTGTTGGAGGTGTTCCACGGGCCTTCTCGAGACTGTTACAGGATTTTTTGGGCCCCGATGGCCTATTTTCAAACTTCAGTGTTTAGGATGTGCATTTCTTGACTTAGTTTTCAAACCGGGAGTCCCATGCGATTTCCGTGACTTTCCACGACTCACGTTGGTCCCTCTATAGGTTTTTGAGGGGTTCCCCGGGCCTTCTCTTGACTGTCACACGATTTTGGGCCCCCGATGGACTATTTTCATGCTTAGGTGCGAGAAAATGGCCGTTTCGGACTTAGTTTTCAAACCGGGAGTCCCTTGCTAGTTCCGTAAGTTTTCACAACTTACATTGGTCCCTCCCGGGTTGTTTGACGTGTTCCTCGGGCATTCTTGTGACTGTTACACAATTTTTTCCCCCAACGGTTTATTTTCCAGCTTAAGTGTGAAAAAAGTGTATTTTTTATTTAGTTCTCAAACCGAGAGTCCCGTGCTAGCTCCGTAAGTCTCCGCAACTTGCCTTGGACCCTCCCGAGGTGTTTGGGGCGTTTTCCGGTCCTTCTCGTGACAGTTACACGGTTTTGGCCCCCCTAGTGTCGTATTTCCAACCTTAAGTGCGGAAAAAGTGTCTCTTTCCAACTTAGTTTTCAAACCGGGAGTCCCGTGCTAGTTCTGTAAGTTTTCACAACTCGCGTTGGTCACTCTCGACGTGTTTGAGGGGTTCCCAGCCCTTCTTGCGACTGTTAAATGATTTTGGCCACCCGATGGCCTACTTCCAAGCTTAAGTGTTAGAAAGTGTATTTTCCGGCCTAGTTTTCAAATCGGGAGTCCCGTGCCTGTTCGTTAAGTTCTCACAACTCAAATTGGTCCCTCCTGAGATGTTCGAGGTGTTCCCCGGGCCATATTGTGATTTTTACACGATATCGGCCCGCCGAGACCTATTTTCAAGCTTAAGTGTGCGAAAAGTACCTTTTCTGACCCAGTTCCCAAACCGAAAGCCTTGCGCTAGTTCCGTAAGCTTCCACAACTTACATTGGTTTCTCCCGAGGTGTTGGAGGTGTTCCATGGGACTTCTCTGCACTGTTACAGGATTTTTTGGCCCCCGATGGCCTATTTTCAAACTTGAGTGTTTAGGAAGTGCATTTCTTGACTTAGTTTCCAAACCGGGAGTCCCATGCGAGTTCCGTGAGTTTCCACAACTCACGTTGATCCCTCCTTAGGTGTTTGAGGTGTTCTCTGGGTCTTCTCTTGACTGTCAGACGATTTTGGCCACCCGACGGACTATTTTCAAGCTTAGGTGCGAGAAAAGTGCCGTTTCGGACTTAGTTTTCAAACCGGGAGTCCCATGCTAGTTCCGTAAGTTTTCACAACTTACATTGGTCCCTCCTAGGGTGTTTGACGTGTTTCCGGGGCCTTCTCGTGACTGTTACACGATTTTGGCCCCCGACGGCTTATTTTCGAGCTTAAATTTGAAAAATGTGCATTTTTTGATTTAGTTCTCAAACCGAGAGTCCCATGCTAACTCCGTAAGTCTCCGCAACTTGCCTTGGACCCTCCTGAGGTGTTTGGGGCATTTCCCGGTCCTTTTCGTGACTGTTACACAGTTTTGGCCACCCTAGTGTCCTATTTTCAAGCTTAAGTGCGGAAAAAGTGTCTCTTTCCAACTTAGTTTTCAAACCGGTAGTCCCGTGCTAGTTCCGTAAGTTTTCATACCACACGTTGGTCACTCCCGAGGTGTTTGAGGTGTTCCCGGCCCTTCTTGCGACTGTTACATGATTTTGGCCCCCCCATGGCCTACTTCCAAGCTTAAGTGTTAGAAAAAGTGTATTTTCCGCCCTAGTTTTCAAATCGGGAGTCCCGTGCTTATTCGTTAAGTTTTCACAACTCAAATTGGTCCCTCCTGAGATGTTCGAGGTGTTCCCCTGGCCTTCTCGTGACTGTTACATGATATCGGCCGGCCGAGGCCTATTTTCAAGCCCAAGTGTGAAGAAAGTACCTTTTTCGACCTAGTTTCCAAACCGGAAGTCCTGCGCTAGTTCCGTAAGTTTCCACAACTTACATTGGTTTCTCCCGAGGTGTTGGAGGTGTTCCACGGACCTTCTCGGGACTATTACAGATTTTTTGGCCCCCAATGGACTACTTTCAAACTTAAGTGTTTAGGATGAGCATTTCTTGACTTAGTTTTCAAACCGGGTATCCCTTGCGAGTTGGGTGAGTTTCCACGACTCACGTTGGTCCCTCCCTAGGTGTTTGAGGTGTTCCCCGGGCCTTCTCTTGACTGTCACACGATTTTGGCCCCCCGATGGACAATTTTAATGCTTGGGTGCGAGAAAAGTGTCGTTTCGGACTTAGTTTTCAAACCGGGAGTCCCGTGCTAGTTCCTTAAGTTTTCACAGCTTGCGTTGGTCACACCCGAGGTGCTTGAGGTGTTCCCGGCCCTCCTTGCGACTGTTACATGATTTTGGCCCCCCCGATGGCTTACTTCCAAGCTTAAGCGTTAGAAAAGTGTATTTTCTGACCTAGTTTTCAAATTTACATTGGTTTCTCCCGAGGTGTTGGAGGTGTTCCACGGGCCTTCTCGGGATTGTTACAGGATTTTTTGGCCCCCGATGGCTTATTTTCAAACTTAAGTGTTTAGGAAGTGCATTTCTTGAATTAGTTTTCAAATCGGGTATCCCTTGCGAGTTGGGTGAGTTTCCATGACTCACGTTGGTCCCTCCCTAGGTGTTTGAGGTGTTCCCCGGGCCTTCTCTTGACTGTCACACGATTTTGGCCCCCCGATGGACAATTTTAATGCTTGGGTGCGAGAAAAGTGTCGTTTCGGACTTAGTTTTCAAACCGGGAGTCCCGTGCTAGTTCCGTAAGTTTTCACAACTTACATTGGTCCCTCCCGTGGTGTTTGACGTGTTCCTCGGGCCTTCTCATGACTGTTATATGATTTTGGCCCCCGACGGCTTATTTTCTTGCTTAAGTTTGAAAAAAGTGTATTTTTGATTTAGTTCTCAAACCGAGAGTCCCGTGCTAGCTCCGTAAGTCTCCGTAACATGCCTTGGACCCTCCCGAGGTTTTTGGGGCATTTCTCGGTCCTTCTCGTGACTGTTACACGGTTTTGGCCACCCCAGTGTCCTATTTCCAAGCTTAAGTGCGGAAAAAGTGTCTCTTTCCAACTTAGTTTTCAAACCGGGAGTGCCGTGCTAGTTTCGTAAGTTTTCACAACTCGCGCTGGTCACTCTAAAGGTGTTTGAGGTGTTCCCAGCTGTTCTTGCGACTGTTAAATGATTTTGGCCACCCGATGGCCTACTTCCAAGCTTAAGTGTTAGAAAAAGTGTATTTTCCGGCCTAGTTTTCAAATCGGGAGTCCCATGCCTGTTCGTTAAGTTCTCACAACTCAAATTGGTCCCTCCTGAGATATTCAAAGTGTTCCCCAGGCCTTATCGTGATTTTTACACAATATCGGCCCGCCGAGGCCTACTTTCAAGCTTAAGTGTGAGAAAAGTACCTTTTCCGACCCAGTTTCCAAACCGGAAGTCCTACGCTAGTTCCATAAGTCTCCACAACTTATATTGGTTTCTCCAGAGGTGTTGGAGGTGTTCCACGGGCCTTCTCGGGACTGTTACAGGATTTTTTGGCCCCCGATGGCCTATTTTCAAACTTGAGTGTTTACGAAGTGCATTTCTTGACTTAGTGTTCAAAGCGGGAGTCCCATGCGAGTTCCCTAATGTTCCACAACTCACGTTGGTCCCTCCCTAAGTGTTTGAGGTGTTCCCCGGGCCTTCTCTTGACTGTCACACGATTTTGGCCTCCCGATGGACTATTTTCATGCTTAGGTGCGAGAAAATTGCCATTTCGGACTTAGTTTTCAAACCGGGAGTCCCGTGCTTGTTCTGTCAGTTTTCAAAACTTACATTGGTCCCTCCCGGGGTGTTTGACGTGTTCCTCGGGCCTTCTCATGACTGTTACACGATTTTGGCCCCCAACGGCTTATTTTCGAGCATAAGTGTAAAAAAAGTGCATTTTTGATTTAGTTCTCAAACCGAGTGTCCCGTGCTAGCTCCGTAAGTCGCCGCAACCTGCCTTGGACCCTCCCGAGGTGTTTGGGGCATTTCCCGGTCCTTCTCTTGACTGTTACGCGGTTTTGGCCACCCCAATGTCCTATTTCCAAGCTTAAGTACGGAAAAAGTGTCTCTTTCCAACTTCGTTTTCAAACCAGGTGTCCCATGCTAGTTCCGTAAGTTTTCACAACTCGTGTTGGACACTCCCGACGTGTTTAAGGTGTTCTCGGCCCTTCTTGCAACTGTTAAATGATTTTGGCCACCCGATGGCCTACTTCCAAGCTTAAGTGTTAGAAAAAGTTTATTTTCCGGCCTAGTTTTAAAATCGGGAGTCCCGTGCCTGTTCGTTAAGTTCTCACAACTCAAATTGGTCCCTCCTGAGATGTTCGAGGTGTTCCCCGGGCCTTATCGTTATTTTTACACGATGTCGGCCCGCCGAGACCTATTTTCAAGCTTAAGTGTGAGAAAAATACCTTTTCTGACCCAGTTTCCAAACCGGAAGTCCTGCACTAGTTCCGTAAGTTTCCATAACTTACATTAGTTTCTTCCGAGGTGTTGGAGGTGTTCCACGGGCCTTCTCGGGACTGTTACAGGATTTTTTGGCCCCCGATGGCCTATTTTCAAACTTGAGTGTTTGCGAAGTGCATTTCTTGACTTAGTGTTCAAAGCGGGAGTCCCATGCGAGTTCCCTGATGTTCCACAACTCACGTTGGTCCCTCCCTAAGTGTTTGAGGTGTTCCCCGGGCCTTCTCTTGACTGTCACACGATTTTTGCCTCCCGATGGACTATTTTCATGCTTAGGTGCGAGAAAATTGCCGTTTCGGACTTAGTTTTCAAACCGGGAGTCCCGTGCTTGTTCTGTCAGTTTTCAAAACTTACATTGGTCCCTCCCGGGGTGTTTGACGTGTTCCTCGGGCCTTCTCATGACTGTTACACGATTTTGGCCCCCAACGGCTTATTTTCGAGCATAAGTGTAAAAAATGTGCATTTTTTATTTAGTTCTCAAACCGAGTGTCCCGTGCTAGCTCCGTAAGTCGCCGCAACTTGCCTTGGACCCTCCCGAGGTGTTTGGGGCATTTCCCGGTCCTTCTCTTGACTGTTACGCGGTTTTGGCCACCCCAATGTCCTATTTCCAAGCTTAAGTACGGAAAAAGTGTCTCTTTCCAACTTCGTTTTCAAACCAGGTGTCCCGTGCTAGTTCCGTAAGTTTTCACAACTCGTGTTGGACACTCCCGACGTGTTTAAGGTGTTCTCGGCCCTTCTTGCAACTGTTAAATGATTTTGGCCACCCGATGGCCTACTTCCAAGCTTAAGTGTTAGAAAAAGTTTATTTTCCGGCCTAGTTTTAAAATCGGGAGTCCCGTGCCTGTTCGTTAAGTTCTCACAACTCAAATTGGTCCCTCCTGAGATGTTCGAGGTGTTCCCCGGGCCTTATCGTTATTTTTACACGATATCGGCCCGCCGAGACCTATTTTCAAGCTTAAGTGTGAGAAAAATACCTTTTCTGACCCAGTTTCCAAACCGGAAGTCCTGCACTAGTTCCGTAAGTTTCCATAACTTACATTAGTTTCTTCCGAGGTGTTGGAGGTGTTCCACGGGCCTTCTTGGGACTGTTACAGGATTTTTTGGCCCCCGATGGCCAATTTTCAAACTTAAGTGTTTAGGATACGCATTTCTTGACTTAGTTTTCAAACCGGGAGTCCCATGCGAGTTCTGTGAGTTTCCATGACTCACGATGGTCCTTCCCTAGGTGTTTGAGGTGTTCCCCAGGCCTTCTCTTGACTGTCAGACGATTTTGGCCCTCCGATGGACTATTTTCATGCTTGGGTGCAAGAAAAGTGCCGTTTCAGACTTGGTTTTCAAACCGGGAGTCCGGTGCTAGTTCCGTAAGTTTTCACAACTTACATTAGTCCCTCCTAGGGTGTTTGACGTGTTTCTGGGGCCTTCTCATGACTATTACATGATTGAGGCCCCTGACGACTTATTTTCGAGCTTAAATGTGAAAAATGTTCATTTTTTGATTTAGTTCTCAAACCGAGAGTCCCGTGTTAACTCCGTAAGTCTCCGTAACTTGCCTCGGACCCTCCCGAGGTGTTTGGGACATTTCCCGATCCTTCTCGTGACTGTTACACGGTTTTGGCCACCCTAGTGTCCAATTTCCAAGCTTAAGTGCGGAAAAAGTGTCTCTTTTCAACTTAGTTTTCAAACCGGGAGTCTCGTGCTAATTCCGTAAGTTTTCATACCTCGCGTTGGTCACTCTTGAGGTGTTTGAGGTGTTCCCGGCCCTTCTTGCGACTGTTACATGATTTTGGCCCCCCGATGGCCTACTTCCAAGCTTAAGTGTTAGAAAAAGTGTATTTTCCGGCCTTGTTTTCAAATCGGGAGTCCCGTGCCTGTTCGTTAAGTTTTTGCAACTCAAATTGGTCCCTCCTGAGATGTTCGAGGTGTTCCCCAGGCCTTCTCATGATTGTTACACGATATCGGCCCGCCGAGGACTATTTTCAAGCTTAAGTGTGAAAAAAGTACCTTTTCCGACCTAGTCTCCAAACCGGAAGTCCTGCGCTAGTTCTGTAAGTTTTCACAACTTACATTGGTTTCTCCTGAGGCGTTGGAGGTGTTCTACAGGCCTTCTCGGGATTGTTACAGGATTTTTTGGCCCCCGACGCCCTATTTTCAAACTTAAGTGTTTAGGAAGTGCATTTCTTGACTTAGTTTTCAAACCGGGTGTCCCTTGCGAGTTCCGTGAGTTTTCACGACACACGTTGGTCCCTCCCTAGGTGTTTGAGGTGTTCCCCGGGCCTTCTCTTGACTGTCACACGATTTTGGCCCCCCGATGGACTATTTTCATGCTTGGGTGCGAGAAAAGTGTCGTTTCGGACTTAGTTTTCAAATCGGGAGTTCCATGCGAGTTCTGTGAGTTTTCACGACTCACGATGGTCTCTCCCTAGGTGTTTGAGGTGTTCCCCAGGCCTTCTCTTGGCTGTCAGACGATTTTGGCCCCCCGACGGACTATTTTCATGCTTGGGTGCAAGAAAAGTACCGTTTTGTACATAGTTTTCAAACCGGGAGTCCCGTGCTAGTTCTGTAAGTTTTCACAACTTACATTGGTCCCTCCTGGGGTGTTTGATGTGTTCCTCGGGCCATTTCGTGACTGTTACACGATTTTGGCCCCCGACGGCTTATTTTCGAGCTTAAGTGTGAAAAAAGTACATTTTTGATTTAGTTCTCAAACTGAGAGTCCCGTGCTAGCTCCGTAAGTCTCTGCAAGTTGCCTTGGACCCTCTCGAGGTGTTTGGGGCATTTCCCGATCCTTCTCGTGACTGTTACGCGGTTTTGGCCACCCCAGTGTCCTATTTCCAAGCTTAAGTGCGGAACAAGTGTCTCTTTCCAACTTAGTTTTCAAACCGGGAGTCTCGTGCTAGTTCCGTAAGTTTTCATACCTCGCGTTGGTCACTCCCAAGGTGTTTGAGGTGTTCCCAGTCCTTCTTGCGACTGTTAAACGATTTTGGCCACCTGATGGCCTACTTCCAAGCTTAAGTGTTAGAAAAAGTGTATTTTCCGGCCTAGTTTTCAAATCGGGAGTCCTGTGCTTGTTCGTTAACTTTTCGCAACTCAAATTGGTTCCTCCTGAGATATTTGAGGTGTTCCCTAGGCCTTCTCATGATTGTTACACGATATCGGCCCGTCGAGGACTATTTTCAAGCTTAAGTGTGAAAAAATTACCTTTTCCGACCCAGTTTCCAAACCGGAAGTCCTGCGCTAGTTCCCTAAGTCTCCACAACTTACATTGGTTTCTCCCGAGGTGTTGGAGGTGTTCCACGGGCCATCTCGAGACTATTACAAGATTTTTTGGCCCCCGATGGCTTATTTTCAAACTTGAGTGTTTATGAAGTGCATTTCTTGACTTAGTTTTCAAACTGGGTGTCCCTTGCGAGTTCCGTGAGTTTCCACGAATCACGTTGGTCCCTCCCTAGGTGTTTGAGGTGTTCCCCGAGCCTTCTCTTGACTGTCACACGATTTTGGCCCCCCGATGGACTATTTTCATGCTTGGGTGCGAGAAAAGTGTCGTTTCGGACTTAGTTTTCAAACCGGGAGTCCCGTGCTAATTCCGTAAGTTTTCACAACTTACATTGGTCTCCCCCGGAGTGTTTGACATGTTCCTCGAGCCTTTTCGTGACTGTTACACGATTTTGGCCCCCGAGACTTATTTTCGAGCTTAAGTGTGAAAAAAGTGCATTTTTGATTTAGTTCTCTAACCGAGAGTCCCGTACTAGCTCCGTAAGTCCTCGCAATTTGACTTGGACCCTCCCGAGGTGTTTGGGGCATTTCCCGGTCCTTCTCGTGACTGTTACACGATTTTGGCCACCCCAGTGTCCTATTTCCAAGCTTAAGTGCGGAAAAAGTGTCTCTTTCCAACTTAGTTTTCAAACCGGGAGTCCAGTGCTAGTTCTGTAAGTTTTCATACCTCACGTTGGTCACTCCCGAGGTGTTTAAGGTGTTCCCGGCCCTTCTTGCGACTGTTAAATGATTTTGGCCACCCGATGGCCTACTTCCAAGCTTAAGTGTTAGAAAAAGTGTATTTTCCGACCTAGTTTTCAAATCGAGAGTCCCGTGCCTGTTCGTTAAGTTCTCACAACTCAAATTGGTCCCTCCTGAGATATTCGAGGTGTTCCCTGGGCCTTATCGTGATTTTTACACGATATCAGCCCGCCGAGGCCTATTTTCAAGCTTAAGTGTGAGAAAAGTTCCTTTTCCGACCCAGTTTCCAAACCGGAAGTCCTGCGCTAGTTCCGTAAGTCTCCACAACTTACATTGGTTTCTCCCGAGGTGTTGGAGGTGTTCCACGGGCCTTCTCGGGACTGTTACAGGATTTTCTAGCCCTTGATAGCCTATTTTCAAATTTGAGTATTTAGGAAGTGCATTTCTTGACTTAGTTTTCAAACCGGGAGTCCCATGCGAGTTCCCTGAGTTTCCACGACTCACGTTGGTCCCTCCCTAGGTGTTTGAGGTGTGCCCCGGGCCTTCTCTTGACTTTCATACGATTTTGCCCCCCCGATGCACTATTTTCATGCTTAGGTGCGAGAAAAGTGCCGTTTCGGACTTAGTTTTCAAATCGGAAGTCCCGTGCTAGTTCCGTAAGTTTTCAAAACTTACATTGGTCCCTCCTGGGGTGTTTGACGTGTTCCTCGGCCCTTCTCATGACTGTTACACGATTTTGGCCCCCAATGGCTTATTTTCGAGCTTAAGTGTGAAAAAAGTGCATTTTTGATTTAGTTCTCAAACCGAGAGTCCCGTGCTAGCTCCGTAAGTCTCCGCAACTTGCCTTGGACCCTCCTGAGGTGTTTGGGGCATTTCCCGGTCCTTCTCGTGATTGTTACACGGTTTTGGCCACCCCAGTGTCCTATTTCCAAGCTTAAGTGTGGAAAAAGTGTCTCTTTCCAACTTAGTTTTCAAACCGGGAGTCCCGTGCTAGTTCCGTTAGTTTTCACAACTCGCGTTGGTCACTCCCGACGTGTTTAAGGTGTTCTCGGCCCTTCTTGCGACTGTTAAATGATTTTGGCCTCCCGATGGCCTACTTCCAAGCTTAAGTGTTAGAAAAAGTGTATTTTCAACCCTAGTTATCAAATCGGGAGTCCCGTGTTTAAGGTGTTCCCCAGGCCTTCTCTTGACTGTCAGACGATTTTGGCCACCCGACGGACTATTTTCATTCTTGGGTGCGAGAAAAGTGTCGTTTCGGACTTAGTTTTCAAACTGGTAGTCTCGCGCTAGTTCCATAAGTTTTCACAACTTACATTGGTCCCTCCCAGGGTGTTTGACATGTTTCCGGGGCCTTCTCGTGATTGTTACACGATTTTGGCCCCGACGGCTTATTTTCGAGCTTAAATATGAAAAATGTGCATTTTTTGATTTAGTTCTCAAACCGAGAGTCCCGTGCTAACTCCGTAAGTCTCCGCAACTTGCCTTGGACCCTCCCGAGGTGTTTAGGGCATTTCCCGGTCCTTCTCGTGACTGTTACCCGGTTTTGGCCACCCCAGTGTCCTATTTCCAAGCTTAAGTGCGGAAAAAGTGTCTCTTTCCAACTTAGTTTTTAAACCGGGAGTCCCGTGCTAGTTTTGTAAGTTTTCATACCTCGCGTTGGTCACTCCCGAGGTGTTTGAGGTGTTCTCGGCCCTTTTTGCGACTGTTACATGATTTTGGCCCCCCGATGGCCTACTTCCAAGCGTAAGTGTTAGAAAAAGTGTATTTTCCGGCCAAGTTTTCAAATCGGGAGTCCCATGCCTGTTCTTTAAGTTTTCACAACTCAAATTGGTCCCTCCTGAGATGTTCGAGGTGTTCTCGGGCCTTCTCGTGACTGTTACACGATATCGGCCCGCCAAGGCCTATTTTCAAGCCCAAGTGTGAAGAAAGTACCTTTTCCGACCTAGTTTCCTAACCGGAAGTCCTGCGCTAGTTCCGTAAGTTTTCAGAAGTTACATTGGTTTCTCCCGAGGTGTTGGAGGTGTTCCCCGGCCCTTCTCGAGACTGTTACAGGATTTTTTGCCCCCCGATGGCCTATTTTCAAACTTAAGTGTTTAGGATGTGCATTTTTTGACTTAGTTTTCAAACCGGGAGTCCCATGTGAGTTGTGTGAGTTTTCACGACTCACGTTGGTCCCTCCCTAGATCTTTGAGGTGTTCCCCGGGCCTTCTCTTGACTGTCACACGATTTTGGCCCCTCAATGGACTATTTTCATGCTTAGGTGCGAGAAAAGTGTCGTTTCAGACTTAGTTTTCAAACCGGGAGTCCTGTGCTAGTTTCATAAGATTTCACAACTTACATTGGTCCCTCCCGGGGTGTTTGACGTGTTCCTCGGGCCTTCTCGTGACTGTTACACGATTTTGGCCCCCGACGGCTTATTTTCAAGCTTAAGTGTCAAAAAAGTGCATTTTTGATTTAGTTCCCAAACCGAGAGTCCCGTGCTAGCTCCGTAAGTCTCCGAACTTGCCTTGGACCCTCCCAAGGTGTTTGGGGCGTTTCCCGGTCCTTCTCGTGACTGTTACACGGTTTTGGCCACCCTAGTGTCCTATTTCCAAGCTTAAGTGCGGAAAAAGTGTCTCTTTCCAACTTAGTTTTCAAACCGGGAGTCCCGTGCTAGTTCCGAAAGTTTTCACAACTCGCGTTGGTCACTCCTGACGTGTTTGAGGGGTTCCCGGCCCTTCTTGCGACTGTTACATGATTTTGGCCACCCGATAGCCTACTTCCAAGCTTAAGTGTTAGAAAAAGTGTATTTTCCGGCCTAGTTTTCAAATCGGAAGTCCCGTGCCTATTCGTTAAGTTCTCATAACTCAAATTGGTCCCGCCTGAGATGTTCGAGGTGTTCCCCGGGCCTTATCGTGATTTTTACACGATATCGGCCCGCCGAGACCTATTTTCAAGCTTAAGTGTGAGAAAAGTACCTTTTCCGACCCAATTTCAAAGCTGGAAGCCCTGCGCTAGTTCCGTAAGTCTCCACAACTTACATTGGTTTCTCCCGAGGTGTTGGAGGTGTTCCACAGGCCTTCTCAGGACTGTTACAGGATTTTTTTGGCCCCCGATGGCCTATTTTCAAACTTAAGTGTTTAAGTCTCCGCAACTTGCCTTGGACCCTCCCGAGGTGTTTGGGGCATTTGCCGGTCCTTCTCGTCACTGTTACACGGTTTTGGCCACCCCAGTGTCCTATTTCCAAGCTTAAGTGCCGAAAAAGTGTCTATTTCCAACTTAGTTTTCAAACCGGTAGTCCCGTGCTAGTTCCGTAAGTTTTCACAACTCGCGTTGGTCACTCCCGAGGTGTTTGAGGTGTTCCCGGCCCTTCTTACGACTGTTACATGATTTTGGCCCCCCGATGGCCCACTTCCTAGCTTAAGTGTTAGAAAAAGTGTATTTTCTACCCTAGTTTTCAAATCGGGAGTCCCGTGCTTATTCGTTAAGTTTTCATAACTCAAATTGGTCCCTCATGAGATGTTCGAGGTGTTCTCCGGGCCTTCTCGTGACAGTTACACGATATCGGCCCGCCGAGGCCAATTTTCAAGCCCAAGTGTGAATAAAGTACATTTTCCGACCTAGTTTCCAAACCGGAAGTCATGCGCTAGTTCCGTAAGTTTTCACAACTTACATTGGTTTCTCCCGAGGTGTTAGAGGTGTTTCACAGGCCTTCTCGAGACTATTATAAGATTTTTTGGCCTCCAATGGCCTATTTTCAAACTTAAGTGTTTAGGATGTGCATTTCTGGACTTAGTTTTCAAACCGGGAGTCCCATGCGAGTTCCGTGAGTTTCCATGACTCACGTTGGTCCCTCCCTAGGTGTTTGAGATGTTCCCCGGGCCTTCTCTTGACTGTCACACGATTTTGGTCCCCCCGATGGACTATTTTCATGCTTGGGTGCGAGAAAACTGCCGTTTCGGACTTAGTTTTCAAACCGGAAGTCCCGTGCTAGCTCTGTAAGCTTTCACAACTTACATTGGTCCCTCCCAGGGTGTTTGACGTGTTCCTCGAGCCTTCTCGTGATTGTTACACGATTTTGGCCCCCGACGGCTTATTTTCGAGCTTAAGTGTGAAAAAAGTGCATTTTTGATTTAGTTCACAAACTGTGAGTCTCGTGCTAGCTCCGTAAGTCTCCGCAACTTGCCTTGGACCCTCCCAAGGTGTTTGGGACATTTCCCGGTCCTTCTCGTCACTGTTACACGATTTTGGCCACCCCAGTGTCCTATTTCCAAGCTTAAGTGCGGAAAAAGTGTCTCTTTCCAACTTAGTTTTCAAACCGGGAGTCTAGTGCTAGTTCCGTAAGTTTTCATACCTCGCGTTGGTCACTCCCGAGGTGTTTGAGGTGTTCCCGGCCCTTCTTGCGACTGTTAAATGATTTTGGCCACCCGATGGCCTACTTCCAAGCTTAAGTGTTAGAAAAAGTGTATTTTCCGGCCTAGTTTTTAAATCGAGAGTCCCGTGCCTGTTCGTTAAGTTCTCGCAACTCAAATTGGTCCCTCATGAGATATTCGAGGTGTTCCCCGGGCCTTATCGTGATTTTTACACGATATCGGCCCGCCGAGGCCTATTTTCAAGCTTAAGTGTGAGAAAAGTTCCTTTTCTGACCCAGTTTCCAAACCGGAAGTCCTGCGCTAGTTCTGTAAGTCTCCACAACTTACATTGGTTTCTCCCGAGGTGTTGGAGGTGTTCCACAGGCCTTCTCGGGACTGTTACAGGATTTTTTGGCCCCCGATGGCCTATTTTCAAACTTGAGTGTTTAGGAAGTGCATTTCTTGACTTAGTTTTCAAACCGAGAGTCCCATGTGAGTTCCTTGAGTTTCCACGACTCACGTTGGTCCCTTCCTAGGTGTTTGAGGTGTTCCCCAGGCCTTCTCTTGACTGTCACATGATTTTGCCCCCCCGATGGACTATTTTCATGCTTAGGTGCGAGAAAATTGCCGTTTCAGACTTAGTTTTCAAATCGGGAGTCCCGTGCTAGTTCTGTAAGTTTTCACAACTTACATTGGTCCATCCCGGGGTGTTTGACGTGTTCCTTGGGCCTTCTCGTGACTGTTACACGATTTTGGCCCCCGACAGTTTATTTTCAAGCTTAAGTGTGAAAAAAGTGTATTTTTGATTTCGGTCTCAAACCGAGAGTCCCGTGCTAGCTCCGTAAGTCTCAGCAACTTGCCTTGGACCCTCCCGAGGTGTTTGGGGCATTTTTCGGTCCTTCTCGTGACTGTTACGCGGTTTTGGCCCCCCTGGTGTTGTATTTCCAAGCTTAAGTGCGGAAAAAGTGTCTCTTTCCAACTTAGTTTTCAAACTGGGAGTCCCGTGCCAGTTTCGAAAGCTTTCACAACTCGCGTTGGTCACTCCCGACGTGTTTGAGATGTTCCCGGCCAATTTTGCGACTGTTACATGATTTTGGCCCCACGATGGCCTACTGCAAAGCTTAAGTGTTAGAAAAATGAATTTTCCGGCCTAGTTTTCAAATCAGGAGTCCCGTGCCTGTTCGTTAAGTTTTCACAACTCAAATTGGTCCCTCCTAAGACGTTCGAGGTGTTCCCCGGGCCTTCTCGTGATTGTTACACGATTTCAGCCCGTCGACGCCTATTTTCAAGCTTAAGTGTGGAAAAAGTGCCTTTTCCAACCTAGTTTCCAAACCGGAAGTCCTGCGCTTGTTCCGTAAGTTTTTACAATTTACATTGGTTTCTCCTGATGTGTTGGAGGTGTTCCACAGGCCTTCTTGGGACTGTTATAGGATTTTTTTGGCCCCCGATGGCCTATTTTCAGACTTAAATGTATAGGAAGTGCATTTCTTGACTTAGTTTTCAAACCGGGAGTCTCATGCGAGTTCCGTGAGTTTTCACGACTCACGTTGGTCCCTCCCTAGGTGTTTGAGGTATTCCTCGCACCTTCTCTTGACTGTCACACAATTTTGGCCCCCCGATGGACTATTTTCAAGCTTAGGTGCGAGAAAAGTGCCGTTTCGGACTTAGTTTTCAAACCGGGAGTCCCGTGCTAGTTCCGTAAGTTTTCACAACTTAC
The DNA here is from genome assembly GCF_004153795.1 of Camellia sinensis. NCBI lineage: Eukaryota > Viridiplantae > Streptophyta > Magnoliopsida > Ericales > Theaceae > Camellia > Camellia sinensis. The sequence continues at coordinate 1,016,666 of NW_021025317.1, read as the reverse complement.
ATTGGTCCCTCCCGGCATGTTTGACGTGTTCCCCGGGCCTTCTTGTGACTGTTACACGATTTTGGCCCCCGACGGCTTATTTTCGAGCTTAAGTATGAAAAAAATGCATTTTTTGATTTAATTTTCAAACCGAGAGTCCCGTGCTATCTCCGTAAGTCTCTGTAACTTGCCTTGGACCCTCCCGAGATGTTTAGGGCATTTCTCGGTCCTTCTCGTAACTGTTACACGGTTTTGGTCCCCCCGGTGTCCTATTTCCAAGCTGAAGTGCGGAAAAAGTCTCTTTCTAACTTAGTTTTCAAATCGGGAGTCCCGTGCTAGTTCCGTAAATTTTCATAACTCGCGTTGGTCATTCCCGAGGTGTTTGAGGTGTTCCCGGCCCCTTTTGCGACTGTTACATTATTTTGGCCCCACGATGGCCTACTTCAAAGCTTAAGTGTTAGAAAAAGTGAATTTTTCGGCCTAGTTTTCAAATCTGGAGTCCCGTGCCTGTTCGTTAAGTTTTCACAACTCAAATTTGTCCCTCCTAAGACGTTTGAGGTGTTCCCCGGGCCTTCTCGTGATTGTTACACGATTTCGGCCCGCCGAGGCTTATTTTCAAGCTTAAGTGTGAAAAAGTACATTTTCCAACCTAGTTTCCAAACCGAAAGTCCCGCGCTAGTTCCGTAAGTTTCCACAACTTACATTGGTTTCTCCCAAGGTGTTGGAGGTGTTCCACGGGCCTTCTCCGGACTGTTACAAGATTTTTTGGCCCCCGATGGCCTATTTTCAAACTTCAGTGTTTAAGAAGTGCATTTCTTGACTTAGTTTTCAAACCGGGAGTCTCATGCGAGTTCCGCGAGTTTCCACGACTTACGTTGGTCCCTCTCTAGGTGTTTGAGGTGTTCTCCGGACCTCCTCTTGACTGTCACACGATTTTGGCCCCCCGATTGACTATTTTCAAACTTAGGTGTGAGAAAAGTGCCGTTTCAGACTTAGTTTTCAAACTGGGAGTCCCGTGCTAGTTCCGTAAGTTTTCACAACTTACATTGGTCCCTCCCGGGGTGTTTGATGTGTTCCTCGGGCCTTCTCGTGACTGTTACACGATTTTGGCCCCCAACGGCTTATTTTCAAGCATAAGTGTGAAAAAGTGCATTTTTTGATTTAGTTCTCAAACTGAGAGTCCCGTGCTAGCTCCGTAAGTCTCTGCAACTTGCCTTGGACCCTCCCGAGGTGTTTGGCGCATTTCCTGGTCCTCCTCGTGACTGTTACACGGTTATGGCCCCCTCGGTGTCCTATTTCCAAGATTAATAGCGGAAAAAGTTTCTCTTTCTAACTTAATTTTCAAACCGGGAGTCCCGTGCTAGTTTCGTAAGTTTTCATAACTCGCGTTAGTCACTCCCGAGGTGTTTGAGGTGTTTCCGGCCCTTCTTGCGACTGTTACATGATTTTGACCCCCCGATGGCCTACTTCAAAGCTTAAGTGTTAGAAAAAGTGTATTTTTCGGCCTACTTTTCAAACCGGGAGTCTCGTGCCTGTTCGTTAAGTTTTCACAACTCAAATTGGTCCCTCCTGAGATGTTCCCTAGGCCTTCTCGTGATTGTTACACGATTTCGGCCCGCCGAGGCCTTTTTTCAGGCTTAAGTGTGAAAAAAATGCCTTTTCAAACCTAGTTTCCAAACTGGAAGTCCCGCGCTTGTTCCGTAAGTTTTCACAACTTACATTGGTTTCTCCCGAGGTGTTGGAGGTGTTCCACGGGCCTTCTCGGGACTGTTACAGTATTGTTTTGCCCCCGATGGCCTATTTTCAAACTTAAGTGTTTAGGAAGTGCATTTCTTGACTTAATTTTCAAACCGGGAGTCCCATGCGAGTTCTGTGAGTTTCCACGACTCACGTTGGTCCCTCCATAGGTGTTTGAGGTGTTTCCCGAACCTTCTCTTGACTGTTACACGATTTTGGCCCCCCGATGGACTATTTTCAAGCTTAGGTGTGAGAAAAGTGCTGTTTCGGACTTAGTTTTCAAACCGGGAGTCCCGTGCTAGTTCCGTAAGTTTTCACAACTTACATTGGTCCCTCCCGAGGTGTTTGACGTGTTCTCCGGGCCTTCTCGTGACTGTTACACGATTTTGGCCCCCGACGGCTTATTTTTGAGCTTAAGTGTGAAAAAAGTGCATTTTTTGATTTAGTTCTCAAACCGGGAGTCCCGTGCTAGCTCCGTAAGTCTCCGCAACTTGCCTTGGACCCTCCCGAGGTGTTTGGGGCATTTCCCGGTCCTTCTCGTGACTGTTACACAGTTTTGGCCCCCCGATGTCCTATTTCCAAGCTTAAGTGCGGAAAAAGTGTCTCTTTCCAACTTAGTTTTCAAACCTGGAGTCCCGTGCTAGTTCCGTAAGTTTTCACAACTCGAGTTGGTCACTCCCGAGGTGTTTGAGGTGGTCTCGGCCCTTCTTGCGACTGTTACATGATTTTGGCCCCCCGATGTCCTACTTCCAAGTTTTAGTGTTAGAAAAGTGTATTTTCCGACCTAATGCAATATGCTCACCCTTGAAGCTCAACTTCGAAACCAGCAAGCTCTGAGGCCAAAAACCAACTTTCAGAGCTCAAATCACACTCCTAAGAACCTCAGCTCAAAGATAGCGGTGTGTCACTATGTGTTGTAGTGCAAAAGTGCTAGAAAAATGGACTTTAGAGCACTATTCAATATGATATGGAGAGAGAGTGAGAAATATATAGAGAGACAGATACAACTTCTCCAAATTTTTCTGAACCTCTGCTAGAGAGGAAGGGTCTCTCCTTATATAGAAGAATGCAATGATAAGCTTGTTAAACAAGCTTGGAATTGTGGGACCTATCAGTTGATAGACTGGTCATAGGTAGATTTTGCTTCTTCCTCTTTCTTCAAGTGTACTTAAAAGTGCCAACGAGCAACTTAGGTCCCATTCTTCCACATCTTAGGTCCAGTTCTTTCATGGCAATTGATGATGTGGATTTTGAATTTTTTTTCTTCCTTTCCTTTTTGTTTGGACAAGAGTGATTGCATCCCAACATTCAGAGACTTTGAAAGTTATAAGTTCTCTAATTTGAGCCTCCTTTTAATTGAATATTCTTGCAACATTTACTGGTGGCAATGGCACTAATCATCAGTCTTCTTCATTGCCGAGACAAAATACCCTACATTCGACATTTATCTGGCTCCACTTCACCTCTACTTGTCTCCAGTTACACCTGCACTTTGGCACAACCATCTTTATGATTTCCATCACGAACACCGTCAATAAATAAATATTTATTTATCAAACTTTAAATCGGGAGTTGTTATATTTTCAGATCAGCTGAGGATGTTGAAGGCTTTCTATTGCTATGAATTAGTGTTTTTTTCTTTTCTTTTTTCGTTTGCTTTAAAAAACAATTACTGTGTCGGGTGACAAAATAGAACCAGGTTGATTCAAAGTCCAAGCCATTTAATCACTAAGATTAACCTATGGGTCATATTTTACGTGATAGTAATTACATTTTCCTCCATATAATTTTCTAGTGTTGTTACTACTATGATTGATGATTGACAAGGTAAAATGAAACAAAAATTTTGTATGTTTTATCTTTTAATGCAGATGAGCTGCATGTCATCATCAGGACCAAGTGAACCTACAGAAATGTATCTGGTTGCCGATAGTACTACTAGTTCAACCTCTAACTAACCGAATGATACAAAAAAAGTGTAACAAATAACACAAAATAGTGTCAATTTACCTCATAATTTTCCATCCCGACCTAAATAGATGGATCCAATTTCCAAAACTTATGCAAATTCAAATAATAATCCATGCCTATTGCCAAGTCCAAATATGCACATTGCAGATTATCCAATTTCCAAAGCGGACCTAGTTGCAAAGGCTAGCAATTCTGCTACTAATCCATGGCCATTGCCAAGTCCAAAGACATTTGCAAATTCTGAACTCGTAAAAGCAACATCAACAGGGATAGCAGCAGCAACACCAGAAAATGTGAAGGCAAGTGATGCTAAGGGTAGTCAACTAGTTGCCAATTTCGGCCTAGGGAGCAGCAATGGCACCCGTAGTGACAGCTTAGAGAGCTCCAGTGCAACCCTTAAGCCTCATACCGGTGGTGATGGTCGATGGGATGCCATTAACTTGGCTTCTTCCAAAGATTCCCCTCTTGGTGTTAGCCACTTTAGGCTCTTGAAGCGGCTCGGATATGGAGACATAGGAAGTGTCTATCTTGTTGAGCTCAGAGGAACCAACACTTACTTTGCCATGAAAGTCATGGACAAGGGGTCTCTTGCAAGCAGAAATAAGCTTCTTCGAGCTCAAACAGAAAGGGAGATCCTTGGTCTTCTTGACCACCCATTTCTACCTACTTTATATTCATATTTTGAGACTGAAACGTTTTATTGCTTGGTCATGGAATTCTGCAGTGGAGGTAATCTTTACACTCTTCGTCAAAAGCAACCAAACAAGTATTTCACTGAGGAAACTGCTAGGTTAGTACATATCCGCCTTATTTGGTCTATATTTGCATTTCTTCATTATATGCCATTCAAAATTTCCCTTTATCTATTTATTATAGCAATGTCTGATTTTACCTGCGTATTGATTAATGATGTAACATATGCCATTTGTACTTTTAGCATAGCATTGCCATAAGTCTAGCCTACATAAAAAGATAAGGAGCAGAGATAGATTGGAAGCATTTTTAAACCTATCAAACACTCTTGACTTTTCTATTTATGATTCTAAGTTATGTCAAGGGTTTTATATTTCATTTTTTACACATGCTGCTCTTGGTCGCTATTGATTATTATAAATATGCTTACAAGGGTCTTTATGGTTTAATCATTAGCGTTGTTGATACAGCTATTTACTTAACAAGAGTCATGTACTATTGATCTTATTTGTAAATAATATGGTCTTCAAGAAATATAAATTATAGTCAGTTCTTGAACTTGACTAAAGGTCTAATTTTTGTTTTAAATAAGTAGTATGTTACAGTTCATTTGGAAAACTATGTGAGAAAAGAAGAAGAAAAAAAAATTGTGGTTTTTCACCTATATGAGAAAAGAAAAGGAATGATTAATTTTCTCTCTTTTTTTTTTTTTTTTTTTTGGATAAAAAACAAAATGGTGTGATTTCTCACATATCTTGTTTGTCCATAAGCTGATCAAATGAGCCAAACCCAGAGTGTGAATTTGTAAGAGCCGATAAATGCAGAGCAAATTTATGCAACAAGCACTTATGGACTAAATAGTGATTTCTCATATTTATGCAACATGTGAGAAACCACAGTAATAGCAAAAAATGAAGTACAATATAAATAGGAAAACAACCAAAACCGTAAAAGCCTAATTACATATAATAGGACTAAACTGCCCTTAACGAAACCCTAAAGCTTAATTACAGATAATAGGACTAAACTACCCTTCATGCAACCCCAAAAGCCTAATTACAAATAACAAACTAAATTACCCTTAATGACTAAACTAAATAACAAGAACATGAACATGACATATTTCACATTAGCAAGTGTTACAGGGTCAATTTTCTAATTAAAATTTTCAGCTTACAATGGCATTAAGTTATAGCACTTAGTCGCAACCAATTATCAATACACAGTCACACAATGAGTTAGAACAAGTAAGAGAGAAGGCAACACAAAATTACAAGAAATTCTCAACCTTTATTATTGCACCAACAATACAAAGGAATACCTATGGAAACTCTTACAATTACTTGATACCATTTCGAGTTCCATGGCCATGCCTTATTATGCTTACAATCAGTTACAACAATACAAGGAAAGCATGCTAAGTGGCATGGCAGTTTACATCCCCAACTGCCTAGGTACTTAGGAACAAATCTGGAGCTAACTGCTAATAACTGCTCCTTATTCTAGCCTTAGTTCCTGATTTCCAGGCTTGCCTTGTCTTTGCCACAACAAAAGTAACTGCTGTCAACAGACATGCATAACTGCTGATAACCGTCATGTTGTCTGCCTCATTAAGCCAGCCACGAATTTGGTTGTCTTGGCCACCAGACCAAGTCTTGCCCACCAGACCAAATCTTGCCCACTGATTGTCTTCAACCCTCCAGTATGTTGCAGCCCACATTTAGGTCATATTAATGCCTTGCATCTGTGCAAATGCTGTCCATACTTCTGGTGGGAGTGGTTTGTTAGCACCATCATGCCGTGGCCTTGGTTGGACATGGGCGCAAGATGTTGCCAATGCCAACCATGCAGCCTTCAAGTAGAAGGTGCTAACAAACCACTCCCACCAGAAGCAGCCAATGTCCTGGTTGGTAGGGTCTTTAATTACTCTTCGACTTGTTTTTCGAGCTGCCATAATGTTACATCTTTTTCCCAACTTGCATAAGATTATGGGGAACCCTTCCACTTCACTAAGTAATGGGTCCTTCGATTCTTTTTACTTTGGCCCTCGATCTTGAGATCAAGAATCCGTTGTACCTCCCCATCAAACTGCTTTCTGATCACTGGAGGTGCCCTCCAAACCTGCTTCCTTATCAAGTTAGTTTGATCCTCATGAAAAGGTTTTAAAAAGCTAACATGGAAAGTTGGGTGGATTTTTAACCGATCAGGCAATACTAGCCTGTATGCAACATTCCCCACACGTTTTAAGATTTCAAAGGGGCCATAGTATTTCGGAATTAAGCCATGGTGCACGGTCTTACTGCTTATCTTCTTCCAAATTTGAGGAGTAAGCTTTAGTAGCACTTTGTCTCCCACTTTGAACTCTAAGGGTCTCCTCCCTTTGTTAGCATACTTCTTCATTCTTTTGCTTGCTTTAGCCAAACTATCTTGTGTTTCCTCCAGCAACTCTTGTTTAACCCTTGCAAAGTAGTATGCTGCTGGACATCTACCACCAAAGCCTGTTTTAGCCACTTCGTGAGGAGTTAGGGGTTGCTGCCCCGTGGCCAATTCGAACGGACTCATCCCGGTTGCAGATGATCTATGCAAATTGTAACAAAATTGTGCACTATCCAACAATTCGACCCAATTCTTTTGACTTGAGGTCACATAATGTCGGAGATACTCCTCAAGCAACCCATTCATCCTCTCGGTCTGGCCATCCGTCTGAGGGTGATTTGTTGTGGAGAACCTTAATTCTGAACCTAACAAATTAAAGAGCACAGTCCAAAACCTTCCCATAAACCAGTTATCCTTGTCGCTAATTATGTCCTCAGGCAAGCCAAAGTATTTTACAACATACTTATAAAATATATCAACAATAATGTCAGCAAGACAAGCATGAGGAGTAGGGATAAAGATAGCATACTTAGAAAAACGATCAACAATTACCATAATGGAACGCATCCCATTAATTTTAGGAAACCCGTCCATGGACACTAAAACCCAAGGCTTCTCAGGGACTGGCAATGGTTGCAACAACCCAGCCACCTTCCTTCTTTTGGTCTTGTCCAATTGGCACACCATGCAAGTTTTGACATAGGCCTCCATGTTCTCTTCCATTTTCGGCCAAACATATGAATGAGACAAGAGTGCCATAATGCTTTGTTATCCCGGATGACCAGCCCACTGCGGATCATGCGTTTCTCTAAGAAGTTCCATTCTCAGTCCCCCAACACTAAGGACATATAGCCTATCTCCTTTGCCATGGAAATGACCATCTTCAAGCCAATACCTACGAACAATACCATCATTCACTTGCTGCACCAACCGTTGATACTCTGAGTCAATTGCGGCACTATCCTTGATCCTTTCCAGCAATCGTGATTCAATGTTAGAAATAGCAGCCACATATTCAACTATCTCCTTCCGGCTTAAGGCATCAGCGACTAGATTTTGTCGTCCAGGCTTGTGTCACCACTCAAAATCATATTCTTCAAGGAATTCCTGCCAACGGGCCTGCCTTGGAGACAACTTTTTCTGAGTTTTGAAGAATGTATTGGCCACATTATCAATAAGAACCAAAAATCTAGTCCCCAATAGATAAACCCCCTAGGTGAGAAGGCAATGCACCACCGCCGTCATCTCTTTCTCATGGGCCGAATAATTCTTCTCCGCAACATTCCATTTGATTTCAAAGGCCACAAGGTGTCCCTCTTGCACCAATACCCCTCCAAGCGCTTTGTTTGAGGCATTCATGTGTACTTCGAAAGGCAACTGAAAATTAGGCAGTCGCAAGACTAGTTCACTTGCCACCACACCTTTCAATTTGTCAAAGAGCTCTTGACAATTAACGAACCAATGCCATTTGTGATCTTTCTTCAGCAAATCAGTGAGGGGAGCAGCCTTCTTTGAATATCCCTCGATAAACATCCTGTAGTAATTTGCCAAAACCAAAAAGGATCGCAACTCCACAACATTGGTGGGTAGAGACCATTCCATAATAGCCTGCACCTCTTTCCATCCATTTTGACATAGCCTTGGCAAATAATATGCCACGAAACTTAATTTCTTTTTGAGCAAACTCGCACTTCTCCCTCTTTACATAGAGTTTATTTTCCCGCAGTCGGAAGAATACCTTTCTGAGATGGGTCAAATGGTCTTGTAATGTTTCACTATAAATTACAATGTCATCCAAGTAAACAACTACAAACCAATCAACATAATCATTAAAGACATCATGCATTAAATTACAAAATGTCGCATGAGCATTAGTAAGGCCAAAAGGCATAACTAAAAATTCAAAAGAACCATATCTAGTTACACAAGTGGTCTTTGCCTCGTCTCCTTCTACAACCCAAACTTGCCAATACCCCTAGCGAAGGTCCAACTTTGTGAAGAAAGTGGCCTTGTTAAGACGGTTAAACAGATCAGCCACCAAAGGGACAGGGTACTTATTTTTGATAGTCACCTTATTTAGGGCCCGATAATCCACGCACATCCGCAACGATCCATCTTGTTTCTTTTGGAACAACACTGGGGCACCATATGGGGCTTTGGAGGGTTAGACTAAACCGGCTTCCAATAACTCCGACAATTGCTTCCTTAGTTTAGCAAGTTCCAACGGCGACATTCGGTAGGGTGCCTTGGCAGGAGTCTGTACACTAGGCATCAATTCGATTTTTGTGATCAGTGGCACGCCGAGGAGGGAGAGATTTAGACAACTTTGGAGGCATTACATCAATGAACTCCGCAAAGACATCAACCACTGCATCCGACACTTCCATAGTAAGGTCAGGCTTCATTTCAATTAATACTGCAAGGAATGTTTCCTCGCCCTTCCTTAGCCCATTAAGCACTTGCACGGCCGACAACATCTTATCCTTCTTCTTTGCCCCATTTTTCTTGTCTGGTCGAGTAGAGCCCGACACAAAACAAGGTTGATTCTCATCTGAAATCAACAACCCACAATGCCATTTTTGCAGCCACAAATAAATCGTTCCCAAGAATATCATCAAAGTCATCTAATGGGACTGCCATGAAGTTAAGTTGTCCAGTCCATTCACCCACTGTTACCTTCACATCTTGAGTCATCCCATGCACCGGTTGGGCTGTAGAATTCACAGTCTTAATTCTGCTTGGATTCTGGACAATTTTCAATTTTAGGACTGCACTACCCTTTCAGACACAAAGTTCTGGATGGCACTAGTGTCCACCATTGCAAACACTTCAATACCATCCATCACCACCTATATGTACATCAAACTGGATAAGGGGGTCCTCTCAGCATGAATTACATTCAGCAATTGCAATGAGTTGACTCGAGTAGGGCCATTTGAGTCAGATCTCGCCTTATCATCTTTAGCAACCATAGCGTTAAGTTTCTCACGCTTGGGACAATCCTTCGCTCTATGGGGTCCATCACAGATGAAACATCCTTTGTTAGATTTCCCACCATTGTTCTGAGAAGAGTCCCCTTTCTGCTTGTACTTGGAACCATCTTTACCCTTATTTTCTGAGAAGAGTCCCCTTTTTGCTTGTACTTGGAACCATCTTTACCGTTATTGAAGCATCACACGTGGGTTCCTTGCTTAACTTGTAGTCAAGCAACCCATCTGCCGCAGCCATGGCAGAAGGCAAATCTTTGACATCGAGTTTCCGAAGTTCCAACTGGGCCCAATTCTGTAACCTAAACATAAAGTTGAAAAGTTTATCTTCCTCCGACATGTTCTTGATGTCAAGCATCAACGAACTGAATTCTTTCACATATTCCCTCACTGATCCAGAATTCTTCAACCGTTTCAAGGCATCTCTTGCAACCCAAGATGTGTTGCAAGGAAGAAATTGTTCTTTCATTTCCTTCTTAAAAGTCTCCCATGTTAAGATCTCTGGTCGAGCATCATCCCCAACACGTGTACGCCACCAAAGTTTAGCATCACCAGTAAGGTACATGCTTGTGATGGTAACTTTCTCCCCTTCTTACACATGAGCAGCCTTAAAGTACTGCTCCATGTCCCACAAAAAATTCTCAAGTTCCTTGGCACTCCGATTACCACCGAAAGCCTTAGGATCAGGAACTTTGATTTTCGAAGGAGTCCCACCATAATTCGTATGCCCACAGACTGCCTTCTTAACAAGGGTGAGTTCGTCAGTAACCTCCTGCAATTTGTCCTTCCAAGCATCCGAAATGGCAAGTATATCAGTCATCACATCCTTGAACCGATCTGCTATCGAGGTCTCAAGGGCAAGAAACCCAGAAGCCATAGCATCCAATCGATCCGTTAGCGAGCGATTCTCATCAGTAGGTTCACCCATGAGATTCTCCTACCGTGTCACTCTTTTCTTCAAGGCATCTATGCCAGACACCATTAGGGCTTAACCTGGCTTTGATACTAATTGTTACAGGGTCAATTTTTGAATTAAAATTTTCAGCCTGTAATGGCACTAAGTTACAGCACTTAGTCTCAGCCAATTATCAATACACATTCACACAATGAGTTAGAACAAGTAAGAGAGAAGGCAACACAAAATTACAGGAAATTCCCAACATTTATTATTACACCAACAATACAAATGAATACCTATGGAAACTCTTACAATTACTTGATACCATTTTGAGTTCCATGGCCATGCCTTATATAGGCTTACAATAAGTTACAACAATACAACCAACAATACGGAGCATGCCAAGTGGCATGGCAGTTTACACCCCCAACTGCCTAGGGACTTAAGAACAAATCTGGAGCTAACTGCTAATAATTGCTTCTGTCTTCCAGCCGTGGTTCCTAATTTCCAGGCTTGCCTTGTCTTTGCCCTAACAAAAGTAATTGTTGCCAATAGACATGCATAACTGCTGATAACTGCCATGTTTTCTGTCTCATCAAGCCAGCCACGAATTTGGTTGTCTTGGCCACCAGACCAAGTCTTGCCCACTGATTGTCTTCAACCCTTCAGTATGTTGCAGCCCACATTCAGGTTATACGAATGCCTTGCATCTGTGCAAATGCTACCCGTACTTTGGCCAAGGGTTGTGTGCTGCTGCCCCAACATTTTGTCATCTTTTCACCTTGTTGTCTTGGCATGCCACCATCATGCCGTGGCCTTGGTTGGACATGGGTGCAAGGTATTGCCAATGCCAACCATGCAGCCTTCAAGTAGAAGGTGTTCCTTTATTTATATAGTTGTAAGCCATTGAGGTTATGGGGTCATTGATTGAGATAAAATTCAGAGAATGTTTATGAATTTGAAATTCTTCTGGTTTTTCCTTGTGTTTTCATTCATTTCATATGCTTCCCTATGTCAGAACTCCACAGGCTCATCGCCACCACCTGTTGCAATTAAACCTCCCTTAACCGGTTTATTGCCCAACCTCTATGGCCACCATCTCCATTGACAACACCATGGTCAATCTAAATCCAAGCCCATTGCAATTTGCTAACTACCCTCTTCTAGTTTCAGCAATATATTATCGATCTAATTCTCTTCATTTTCACCATCTTGATTATAGCATAACAATACAATGATACAACCATCTATACAAAACAAAAATCCAAATAAATTCAAAGAAAAATAAATCATTGGTGCCAACATTGCTCCCTCCTCCCTCCCCTCCATTTCAATAGTGCCACCTTTCCATACCCTTATATCTATCTATGAACCCAAGCAGCCCACCAAATCATCACCCATTCACTACCTTTCATCACCACCGATGATACCATTGATGACTTCGTTTCTCTATTTGCTAACCTAATCGACTAACTCGGAATATGGGTTGTTGTTCATTGCTTTATACTTAAAGCAATGTTCTTTGTTCTAATAATTCATGAAAGAGATTATCATATTCCCTGCCATACCCATCGTTGATCGTCATCAGTTCCATTGTAGTTTAGATCGCAAAAATAGGGAGACAGAGGGAGGTTTGGGTATTGTGGACCTTGGTAAGTTTTGGTCACTGGGCCCTTGATCCAATGCAGGTTTCGAGGCGTCCCCTAGCATTTTGGTAATTTTATTGTTGTTTCCATGTTGCTTTGATTTTTATACTTACATAGATGAGAGGCACCTCTTGTATTGTGTGAGAGAGTTGTAATTGTTGTCAGATCATAGTGAAACTGCAACGACCTCTGACGTACGTGAACCATGTAAACCCTTGTATTCTGGCGTGTATGTGTGATTGTTTCGATACATATTATCTTTGTTGTTTGCTATTTTGTGTCTCATTGATCCTGGCTAGGGGTTGTCAAAATCCTAACAAGTAGTGGCGGAGGGCTATGACAGTGTTAGGATGGCGGTGGGGGATTTGATCAATTGCATTACAAAGTGCGAGGACTGGGTGTGGCGATTGCGGGGAAATGACTGCCTATTTGGGGGATCTGTAATTTCTCAAACACGAGGGGAATTCTGTATTTGTTTGATAACTCAAGGTTATATTTGTAATTTCCCCTACTTATATTACTAAAAAAACCCTATATTCTATTGAAGATGATGAAGTATATACTGATGGTCTTTACTATTCTCAGTATTTGAGTTGGGGTTGGATGCAAGAGAACCTGAAAGTTGTTATTCCTAAGTTGTATGCATTGGCATTTGCTTCAAGTTGTTTAGATACAGAACATACCAAGAATGTTGCCCTGGATATTTCCATTTTTTCTTTCCTTGGTGTCATGCAGCATGGATTGGTCTTTGTCAAGTGCAGGTGATTCATGGATTGATTGAGAGAAATTTCAAATACCAAGTGTTTATATTGGAAAGCTATTATTACGTTTAGTAGAGAATGGTTCATGTAATTGAAACTTCATGTATTTGTGTCATTGAAACTCTTCCCCTTATGTATGATCTTTGAGGTTTATGCCTGTCATCCGGATATGTTTCTCATGACATTACTATTTGTTAGTAATGGGCGCCCATGTGGCATGACCATTTGAATTTGAATTTGAATTTGAATCTTATCCAAATAGGTTTTGAAATTGAATTCAACCACTCAGGATACAGATATTATCTCCATTAACTGATATGGATAGATACTAATAACACATTATATATCTGGTATATGGGTTATGTGTGATTAAGAGAGAAACAACGTATGATCTGAGTTTTACCCATATACTGACTTTCTCCCAAAAACAACGATTAAGTCATTTCCACTGTGATTTGTGTGGGTGATATTCATTCTGTAATATCACTTCACTGCTGGGTTGGTTTATCAGACTCTGGAAGTACGTGATTTACCCACGAGATCCTTCAATTCAGACTCTGTTTATAAGGTATGACCATAATTTTTTATTCCGCTGCGTTATGTTAATGTTTACATTGGTATCAGAGCAAGTTGATAGATATTTTCGTGTTTCCTTTAATCATGTATATATTTTTTATATGTATATGTATACATTATATACATGAATATTTGTAGAGGAGAAAAAAAATCTACTTTTATCAGATTAGGAGCATAAATATATTTTTTTTATGTTCATTAATGTCTTTCTTCATACCATAAATGGTTTTATTTTGAAAAAAGGAGTCCCGTAGTACAAAAATCGGACCAGAAAACACCCTGGAAGGCGGCGCGTGGTCTGCACGCGCCACCTGACGCCGTGAGCCGCTCCCACGCACTCCCACGCGCAGCCACGCGCTCCCACACGCCAGATGCTCTGTCGACGCGCCTGCACGTGCCCTCACGCGCGCGTCCGCGGCGCTGTCCACGCACGCCGTGCCCTGAGCCGCGCTCCGAGCCGCGTGCTGAGCCGGGCTCGCTGAGCCGCACCGTTTTCCTTCGCCGGCTCGACTCGCTTGGCTACTGATGTATTAGGCGCTGTTTGTTTTGTTTTTAATTCTGAATCGCGTTAAATGGTCATAATTAATTCATTATAGATTTGTTTTATGCGTGGTTTGTACTGTTAGACTCATAATTAATTTTTCTACATTCTGTAAAATTTTGAAATTTTTATAAAAATAAAAAGTATTTTTCCTGTGATTATAATTCTGGTATTGCATAAATTATTTTCTGGGGTTGGAATTTTTATTGTGAACTTCTGAAAGGTTTTATTATTTACTGGTAATATTGTCTCAGTTTATTAGTTTCTGGATTTTTTATTTCTAATTTTATGTGTATTTATTAGTTATTTAAAATTTCAGAATATTTCAGAAAAATTCCAGAAAATTTCAGAATGATGTACATTTTAATTATGGCATAATCTGAATATTATTTCTGTTTATCAGTTTCTGGAATTTTTATTTCTAATTTTATGTGTGTTTATTAGTTATTTAAAATTCCAGAAAAATTTCAGAAAATTTCCAGAAAATTTCAAAAATGATGTACACTTTAATTATGGCATAATCTGAATATTGAATACAACATATTTTTTGGGTTTTTAATATGTTGCAATTAAAGAAGCATGATTATTTATTTATTTATTTATTTGAATTCCATCATTAAATAAATATAGCATGAGTTGTTTATAAATTTACATTGAGATGCTATTGTATGGAATTTATCATGCTTTGTATATGCCATAGTCAGTGGGAGGTTATTCGGTTGAGAGAAATCTTTGTAGATTAACTCCCGAAAACCAATATTTTGCGCATAAATTAAACTAAATTTTGGATAATTGTCACTTGTGGCGCAAGAGATGATTACGAGCATAACAAAAGGTAACATTATCCGAGTAATCAAAGTCGGGGCGTTACAGTAGCGGAAAAAAAAAATACATTTCCATGATGATGCAACTCTTCTGTATGCATGGTGCAAATTCATCCTATACTTGTTACAACTCTTCTTGTGTATCAAATTTTTTCCCACTGCTCCATATATTTGCAATTTGCCCTTAAAAAAAATGCTTTGCATAAGAGAGTTGTGCATCTCGTCTATGGATCTCTAGTAGGGGTCCTAGCAAATAAGGGTGATAAATGAACAAAGCAGTTTGAGCTCAATTCGTGTTCAGCTTATTAAAAATTCATTTGAGCTTAGTTCATTAAGTGAACAAGCCAAATTTAAACACATTTTCAAACCAAACTTGAATATTCAATTGCTTGTTCAGCTAGCTTCGATAAGCCTAAAACTATATAAAAATATCAAGCTACTTGAGCTCGACTCAACAAAAGCTTATTTGAGATCAATTCGAAAGTTTAATGAACAAAACTTGAACAAATTTTAAAACTCGTTAAACTTATCAAATCAAGTTTGAACAGTTAATTGTTCGTCTCGTTCGACTCATTTATCAACCCTACTCTCATATCAAGTTAGGTTGGATGATCTCTCATCCATAATTTGTCTGAACTTAAACTAATTAGAAAAAAAAACAATTCGCATTTGTCTGCTTAGTTAGTCAATGCAGATTGAACGAACCGTACATGTTAGCAAGTAGATATAGATTAGTTTGGTGCTTAAGCTATATTGTTTTGGGTTTTTTTTTTCAATAATTCTTTATTATTTTGAACTTTATTTAGACCCAAAATTTTTTATTTCCTTATTTTTAAGGCTTAACTTTCTCAATTATCATATTTTATAAATAGCAAATATAATTAGTAAAGTCCATTTTTTAACACACAAAGCATAAATGAATAGCATCATTTTCTTAGGAGTGTTGGTGGGTCGGGTGACCTCTCATCCTTTATCCGTTTGAATTTAAATGGATTGAAAAAAATGCATCTACATTTGTCCATTCAAACCATCAAAACCGTCCATTTTATGACAAATTGGTTCGAACCATTCAGTTTTGATGTATTAGATGGATGGTTGCCCAACCCTAATCTCGACATAAAAATGAGGTGTACCACACTCTCAATCTAACGAGAGTTGAAATTTTCCTCCTTTATAAACATTCATGTATATAATGTGTACATATGTATATAAAAAATATACACATGATTAGAGAAAACACGAAAATACTCATTCATGCTCTGATACCAATGTAAATCAAAGGTAAACGCAGCGGATGAAAAATTATGGTCATACCTTTTTCTGCAGAGTCTGAATTGAAGGATCTCGTAGGTAAATCACGTGCTTCCTGAATCTGATCAATCAACCCAGCAATGGAGTGATATTACAGAATGAATATCACCCACACAAATCACAGTGCAAACGGCT
>NW_021025317.1:870224-994255 GCF_004153795.1 Camellia sinensis | reverse complement strand
AGTCGCACGGTTTACAGCTGGCTAGTATGAGCATTGTTCATTTTGGGGGATTGAGATAGAGATGTGGCAGTTCATGGCAAATCATGTGCGAGTGGATGTGAGTATGGGCGCCCATGTGCATTGACCATTTGAAATTTGAATTTGAATCTTATCCAAATAGGTTTTGAAATTGAATTCAAACCTATTTAGGATAACCACTCAGGATACAGATATTATCTCCATTAACTGATATGGATAGATAATAATAACATATTATATATCTGGTATATGGGTTATGGGTGATTAAGAGAGAAACAACGTATGATCTGAGTTTTACCCATATACTGACACTCTCTCCCAAAAACAACGATCAAGTCATTTGCACTGTGGTTTGTGTGGGTGATATTCACCATTGTAATATCACCCCACTGCTGGGATTGATTGACTAGATTCTGGAAGCACGTGATTTACCCACGAGGTTCTATCATCTAAAGGTATGATCTAAATATTTTATCCGCTGCATTTTTATACTTTGATTTACACGTGGCAAATAAAGGGGGTTAAATGCTTATTTTCAAATTTCAAGAGGGTAAATCGCATATGGAATAAAGCATAAGAGGTTAAAATGCACTTTGTCTTCCAAACAAATGACAAAAATATAAGGATATTTTAGCCTTTTTATTAAATCATTAACAAGCCTAACTGTGCACTTTAATCCATAAACCACAAGGGTGTTATGTGGTCATTTTCAAACATTAGGGAGATAAACCGCACATGACTCAAACCACAGGAGATAGAGTAAAATTTTCCTTTTTTTTAAAAAAAAAAAAAGAAAAGAAAAGAAAAGAAAAAGAGATCTTGTTATGGTATGTCTTTAAAATGCATTGTAAAATGGTTTAAAAAGATTATACATTTTTTTACATCACTTATTTTTATGCATCTAAATGGCATGAGGGCAAAGGGAAGATCATCTAGTATTACACCACCGTTGTATATTCACTGCCGGCAATTCACATCGCTCTGTATGAAAAGCGAATTGAGTGTGAATATATTGCAAGAATTGAGAGGGTCAAACATGCTTTTTTTTTAGGGATTAGAGATGTTTTTTGGACCGGTGTAATTAGATGAGTCTGGGGTATCTGAGACACAATCTCTGTTCTTTTTGGGTTGATGTCTCTATACTGACTCATATTGAGTTTCTAGTATAGAGCTCCCACATGCAGGTGTTCTCAGCGGTCGCACGGTGCATTGACTAGTATGAGATTGTTCATTTTTTGGGAGTTTGAGATAGAGATGTGGTAGTGTCATGCCAACTCATGTGCGAGTGAGAGATGTTAGTAATGGGCGCCCATGTGGCATGACCATTTGAATTTGAATTTGAATCTTATCCAAATAGGTTTTGAACTTGAATTCAAACCTATTTAGGATAACCACTCAGGATACAGATATTATCTCCATTAACTGATATGGATAGATAATAATAACACATTATATATCTGGTATATGGGTTATGGGTGATTAAGAGAGAAACAACGTATGATCTGAGTTTTACCCATATACTGACTCTCTTCCAAAAACAACAATCAAGTCATTTGCACTGTGATTTGTGTGGGTGATATTCATTCTGTAATATCACTTCACTGCTGGGTTGGTTTATCAGACTCTGTAAGCACGTGATTTACCCACGAGATCCTTCAATTCAGACTTTGTTTATAAGGTATGACCATAATTTTTTATTCCGGTGAGTTATGTTAATGTTTACACTATTTAAAAAATAGCTTCGATATGATATTTTTTTTGTTCATTTTAATTTTTTATCAGGTTTGACACTTGAGAGGTGTTGTTGGCACTTGAGTATCTGCACATGCTGGGCATTGTGTACAGAGATCTGAAGCCAGAAAACGTGCTAGTAAGAGATGAGGGTCATATCATGCTCTCTGACTATGATTTATCACTTGGTTGCTCTGTTAGCCCAACTCTTGTCATGTCTTCATCTGTCCATGTAGGCAATGGGAGTGGTGGCATTTTGGATGATGAATATGCAGTCCGTGGTTGTATCCAACCATCAAATTTTTTCCCCCGCATCCTTGCTACAAAGAAGAATCGCAAATCTAAATCGGATTTTGGACTCTTTGTTGGAGGGTCTCTCCCAGAACTAATGGCAGAGCCTACCAATGTGCGCTCAATGTCATTTGTTGGAACCCATGAATATCTAGCCCCAGAGATCATACGTGGAGAGGGTCATGGTAGTGTAGTGGACTGGTGGAGATTTGGCATTTTCTTATATGAGTTATTGCATGGGACAAACCCAACCCCTTGAAAGGTTCTGGCAATCGTGCCACACTTTTTAATGTTGTAGGGCAGCCACTAAGGTTCCCTGAAACTCCACAAGTGAGTTTTATGGCACGTGATCTGATACGGGGACTCTTGGTGAAGGAACCGCATAAACGGATTGCATACAAAAGGGGTGCAACAGAAATAAAACAGCACCCATTCTTTGACGGTGTGAACTGGGCTTTCGTGAGGAGCGCCATGCCTCCCTAGCTACATACCTGAGCCTGTGGACTTGGGGCATTTTGCTAGTGCTAGTAAAGAGACGGCCCATGCAGACAAGACAAGAAAATGGCAGAAATCGGAGCCCATACAAACAAGAATAGTCCTAATGATTCTTTATATGTTGATTTTGAGTACTTTTAGCAATTTGGACTACTTTTTTTTTTGATAACTCAGGTATCCCCACAGCCGAAGCATGGGACTAATCCTGAGGGCCTTGAAGTTAACGACCGGGCAAACCTCCAGTGGCCCGCACAGTAACCTGTGGGGAGTGGGATTCGAACTTGGGACCTCCAGGAGGAGCAAGCAATTTGGACTACTTGAATGGTAATGCACATTGTCTCAGTGTGTTAGACGAAAAGCAAAATGACAATTCAATATGATTGCTGAGAATACTTTGAAGAAAGAATTTGTGAAGGCAATAAATTGTCAGTTTGGCTGCTAGCTGCAAAGAGGATATATTGTGTTTGCAGGGCGGATTTTTTCTCTTCTTTTTTTAGTATATTTTGTTATATGATTTTATGAAACACATGCGCACCATTTGTTACAATGTTCTAGTTGAGTTTTACTTTTCACGCTTCCAAGAGCATACAACACCCATAATTATTTTTGTGGAATGGAATGGCTGAATTCTATCATCACTCGGAGTAAATATTTCTTCGGTTCGTAATGGCTAGCTGTAGTGTTTGCTATGTTGGTTCCCTTTTTTTTTTTTTTTTTGGCTCGGCAATGCTATGTTGTTGTCTTTAACGTTTCTATCCATCTTTAGGTTGATGATAAAATTTATGAGTTCTAACATGGTCTTCTATGATTGCTGTCCAAAAATTTGTGCTGCTGGTTGATATGACACTTTAAATTTTGTAAAAATAAAATACAATTTAAAAGGAACCAAAGTGGCTTGGCTTCACTTTAAATTTTCGAGCAATGCTAGGTATCATGAAAAAACTTTCATGAAAATGATCATGAAAAATTTATGACCTTTGGATTACACTTAAAATAAAGCACTACATACTAATCAAGGTAATCCAAGGGTCATAAATTTTTCATGACCAGTTTCATGAAAGTTTTTTCATGATCCCTATCTTTTCTCTAAATTTTGTGATGCCCTCTCTCTCTCTCTCTCTCAAACAAAATTTGAAGAAAAGATCAAAGCATTTTTGAAGAAAAGTTGATATGCGGAGGGAGAGCAACAAAGACAGTGGGGGAGTTTTACTTTCTTTGCTAAATTGTTTTAAAATGTGTTCTTGAAAAATAATTTTGAAAGCAACATATTTTAGAATTTTTTTAATTATTTTTAAAATCTATCAATAAGTTTGACACGTGTGAAAAAAAATATACTAATTAATTTTCATTTTTATTTTCCTAAAAAATATATAAAAAAAGATATATAAATAAAATTTTTATTTTTTATTCATATAATTAACAAATTATTGATTAAAAGGGGATTAAATTTTATATAAATTAAAATTTTAAGAGAAGTCAATATAATTATGTAAAGTTATAGAATTTATTATATATATTTTAAAAATTAATGTAACTCATCCTAAATAAAAATACAAAATAAAGGGCAAGGCCTAATAAGGCGTATGATAATTGAGTATTTATGTGCTTAAATAATTCGGTGGTTGAGAAGTGAACGGATAAAAAAATAATAATAAAATAAAATAAAATAAAGAAAACTATATAAAAGAGTATTATAATCCCATTAAAAAAAATATGAGAAAAGTTAAGTGCATATTAATGGTACATGAAATTACTCACAGATGATGCACAAAGGGTGGATCTTACTTGTACGACTTTTGTGCTTTGTCTGTGCACTATTTCTGTGTTAGTAAAAACACAAAAGATATTATTTAATACAATACATTTAATGTATTTGATTACTTTCTATAATAATGAAAGTAATTAATTTTCTATCGCATAAGGGAGATTTTTTTTTAAGGTCCTTGGTATTAATATTTTGTAGTATAAAGGACATTTAATATTTTCATAATGTCTAATGTCCCTCGACATCAATCTAGAGAAAATTCGATTGACAAATCACAGAGAAAATTTCAAATTTCTCTAGACATATCACAGAGAAAATTCCAAATTTCTCTTGACAACAATGAGGACTAGTGCTCTGCTTCCAAGAAAATTGGGTTGGTCTAGAGAAATTTCAAATTTCTCTGGACATATCACAGAGAAAATTCCAAATTTCTCTGGACAACAATGAGGATTAGTGCTTTGCTTCAGAGAAAATTGGGTTGGTCCAGATAAATTCTCTGGTTTGTACTGAATTTTTTCTAGGTTAGTCCAGAGAAATTCTCTGGTTTGGACTTTGATCCAGAGAAATTCTTTAGTTTGGACTGAATTTTCTTTGGTTTGGTCCAAAGAAATTCTTTGGTTTTGATTGAAATTTCTCCGGATTGATTTGAGGGATCTTAGACATTCTCTCATTGGCATTTCATCAAATACCTTCTTTGCTAAATCCATGTCCCTAGCTCTGTGCATATTTTGCATATTTTCAAAACAAGCTTGTGCATAATCAAAATCAAGTATTTTCTTTGATGAAATATGATCGTTTGTTCAAACTTGGAAAAGAATATAACAAAATTATTTTGAGGGTAAGAATCCATGAACTGAAAGCAACATTCACAATCTGAAAAGATGTGAATTGTGTGTAACTCATTTATAGCATATTTATTACATTGAAGACATATGGAATTTAATTGAAGACACTTGATTATTTTTCCTTTTAAAACTCCAAAGACTATAATTGTCCTTAGTGTAGTCAAGGAAGCTTACAAAACTACTGCATAGAAGCCACCCATATAACAATGGTGCATGTTTTGATGACGTCATCTCGTGTCTGCATCTTTGGCCACCATGGCTCGTCTTTCTTGTCACCATGGCTCTTATTCCGGAGCTCTGTCCACTACGACTGGAGTTCGGAGTCACTTCGAACTGACTCATCGGTGGAGTAGTAAAAAGTGCAATATTCTAATCTATAATAATATAGTAATTCTTTTTGTTGTGTTTTTGTTTTGTTTTTTTATTTATTTATATAATTTGTCCGTATCTTCTGTTCAAATGTTTCAGGCATGGGTAATAATAGCATAGGGTTTTGATTAGTTGTTACTGATGAAGTACTAGTTAGACTTTGATCGCCGCCTTCTCTCCTTCATATCCTTATCGAAGTAAAAATAAAAATTCCTTTGGATCTTGGATTGGGGAGGGAAAGGATAAGGAGATCATATTAATCGAAAGAGCATAATTTATTCCTTTTTGTTTAGTTCGGTTAGGGACCCGACTAGATTACTATTATATATTGTGCGGACCAAATCCCACACTAGATGAAGTGGGTCGAAGCTTTGTGACTGAATTGAACTATACAGGAAACTAAGGGCCTGCAAAACAGAGGCACCGTTAGAGCTGCCGGGCCGGGTTTGGCCTGAAAACCCCTGGTGTGAGAATGAGTGATGGGAGAAGATGAAGTTCTCTTTCTAGGTGTAGAGAAAGAAGAGAAAGTGTGTTCTATGTGTGTGATTAGATGAAATTAAGTTACCTTCAATGTGATGAGAGTGTTATTTATATAGAATAGAAGACTTAGCTTGTTCCCCAAGGTGAGATTCATAGAACTTAGATGCCTTAAGCCTCTCTTTATCATTTGTTCAAGATGGTGGAGAACCACAAGTTGGTTAACCATGGAGTCATTTGCTCATTATAACTATGTATATAACAAATCACATTCCCTCTGCAACTGTTTCCGTGATTCTAGGAAGGGGGACCAGCTAAGGTGGCATTTTGCACATACTTGCATTCACAGCTTCCATGCCTGCTCAAGAGTTCCTTAGCTTGGTTTTGATCATACCTCGGCTCGGCCTTTCATGAGATTGCTCGTAGAGATGGCCTGGCCTATTTGGATGACCTTATGTGGGTTCGGCCCACTTCGATTCTGCTGATGGGTTCGGCCTAGCTCAGTACCGTGCTTGGGCTGGCCTTATCTCAATGTGCTTGGCCCAAGTGCTTGAGGACTTGGGAAGATGATCCGTATGGAGATGGGCTCAATGGCTTGGCCCATATGGGTATCTGGCCCATATCGGGTGGCCATTTGGGTTTGGACTTAATGATTTGGACCGGCCTAAGGCTTGGATGCGCTCCATTTATATTTTACCCCTTCATATATTATATGATAAGAACATATAATTTGCCAGATTCTGGTAGCCTTTTGTTTTAGTTATGTCTTATTCCAATAAAATAATTATGATTTAAGGCCATTGGTTGAGAGGTCATCAATTTTTATAAGAAGAGGAGGCATGTGATCTTATTGATAAAAAATTCGCCATTCACCCTAAATGTAATGACAGAACAGAATCCTTTTTTTGAACAAAACGCATGACTAACTTAAAATTTTACTGCAACTGCAAAGGCCCAACAAGGACCATTTTCAGGAGTGATGTACAGTAGCATAAAAAATAAAAATTAATCTGTCACTAAGCAAATCAGTGAAGAAAGAAAATCTGGTGAGGAATGACTTCCTGTTATACCATTAAAAATTTTTGCCAAGGGAATGTTCTCTTCCACATCTTCAAAAGTAGAGAAATCGGACAAGAAATTACTCCCTCCTTATTGTGAACATAGCTTTATCTTACATTCATAGGATCTCAGTATTGCCCATACAATGAAAGCAAACCTTAGTTCATGGACATCATAGGCCCACTAAGAAAATAGATAACTGTCGCCATATACATGTGAAATGAGAGAGGAATGAGTCAATGACTACCTTCTTATCTTTATGATGGGAAATTTTGTATATTAAAGAATTCATTTCTTCTTTTTGTTCATACACACCTAAAGTATATTACAGAGAACTCCACTCTTGACCTCCTTATAAATTGGTTTCAATTGGTAACATCTTTGTTTCGCCATAAAAATTGGGTCCTTTGACCAAGCATAAGGATTCCAATAAAATTTGTGAAAATGAAAAAGGAAATGATTGTCAAATAAGATTACTACAAGGTGATTTGTATTAGGACCTGTTCTTCTACATAATATTTGGAGTCAGCATACTTCAAAATTTTAGGTGATTATCTCATCTATTAGGAAATTATTATTTATGCAATATTATATGCGGCGGTGAACTGGGAAATATTACCCTCTCTACAGCAATGTCACCTCTCAAGAGCAAAATGAAATGTTAAGATTAAAATATTTTTGCAGAAAAGAATTAGGTAAAAGTGGCTGGATTTTCTTGTGACATATATGCGTAATGTTTTAACATTTACGGAGCTTTAATTTTTACCAAGCACGCATTATGCTCCCTTTCCCTATCACATGCATACTCAGACACAAGCACATGAAAATGTACAAACGCAGATATACACATGATGTTAGTGTGTGCACCTTTCTTTCTTATTTCATTGATGCACGTGATGTAGGAGATGAGATGACTCGAGTTTTTTGGAAATCAATCAAGGATAAGGTAATTATGTTTCATTTATTTCAAAATGATGTGATGTTCTTTTCCTTTTGACTGTCGTTTCATTTTCCTTAAATGCTTATGATGTTTTCTTCATTTTTAAACCCACAGCTTATTTTCCCGTTTCTGGAGTTAGATATAAAGTACTTTGACCTTGGTCTCCCTTATCGTGATTTTACCAATGATAAAGTTACAGCTGAGAGTGCTGAAGCTACTCTTAAGTATGTGTAGTCATTTTATCTTCGGGGTTATTTTGATTTGCTTGTAGTGTTACTGAAGCTATTCTTAAGCATGCATTATTTATTTACTTTTGCATCTGACGCCTTCTTTTATTGTTTATTTATTTACTTACTTATTTTTTGGGGTTGGGGTTGGGGGTGGGGGTGGGGTTTACTGTAGGAATAATTAATGTAGCAATTAAGTGTGCGACTATAACTCCAGGTATAAATTCTTCGATTAGTTAGCTATGCATTTGTCTTTTACTCATCCCCTCAAAGTACTTGGCTCACTTTCAAAGTGGGTATAGTTATGTTGTTGACAAAGTATTTTTAACATTGACTTTGATGATCTACAGATGAAGCTCGTGTTAAGGAGTTTAACTTGAAACATATGTGGAAGAGTCCAAATGGGACCATTAGAAACATTTTAAATGGTTAATGAGTTTTTCCCTAAGGTTTCTTTCTTTTTTTCCTTTTTCTGACCCACAACTTTTAATTTGTTTGTAATGGGACAATGTGATCTCCACTTGGTACAGGCACGGTTTTTAGAGAACCAATTATTTGCCGAAACATCCCCCGGCTAGGCTTGTCCCAGGTTTTATCCATTCCCCACCTCCTTCTCTCCATCACGTGGGCATTTATTTTTATTGTTGTCGTTTTTTAAATAAAATTGAGCATACAGTTGCCAATCTTGTCAGGTTGGACCAAGCCAATATGCATTGGGAGGCATGCTTTTGGTGATCAGTATCGAGCTACTGATGCAGTTATTGAAGGAGCTGGAAAACTTAAAATGGTGTTTGGTATTATTTTGTATCCACTTTAGAGCTTTATGAGGATTTCTTTGAAAACTGCTTCTTAATGATTGTTTAACGCTTTAAGATCTTATCAAGAATTGATTGTTAGAAGGGCTTCTGACAATATCTGCAGTATCAGATGGACAAGGAGAGAAAACCGAGTTAGAGGTCTTTAATTTCACTGGTGCTGGAGGAGTAGCTCTCTCAATGTATAACTCTGACGAGGTATGAATTTGACTTGTGCCCTGGTATACATACATACATACATATAACTACCTGATATCCAACTAGGGATCAACTAGGCAATATTAGCCATTAATTATTTATTATTTTGAACTGGAGTGCAGTCCATTCGTGCTTTTGCTGAGGCTTCAATGAACACTGCTTACCAAAAACGGTGGCCACTTTATCTTAGCACAAAAAATACTATTCTTAAGAATTATGATGGAAGGTATGCATGCATTATGGATGCTACTATTCTTTTTAGTGAATGAAGCCATTGGTTAATATTGGTCACATTTGTTGTTGTACAAGGGATTATGGGAGTTTGGGCTATGTTTATCTTTTGTGTAAATTACATTGACCTTGCCTCTGGTTTTTGAAATTACAAATACCTCTTTTGTTAGTGTTGTCATATAAATACTGTTAACAGAGTTTAGTCTTTTACCACTTTGGCAGACCACATATGTTAATTTTATTTTTATTGCATATCATCTTCTTTCCCTCCCTCAACTAACCACTTAGACCCAATTGGAAAAAACTTCCATCACCTAACCCATCTCCATTTCGAGCCAAAGAAAAAAAAAAGAAAAAAAAAAGAAAAAGAAAAAGAAAGAAAGAAAATTTAAGGATGTGTTTGGTTTGTGTTTGTAGAGTAGTTTTGGAGATAAAAAGTACGAAAACTTGTTTGGTTTGTCTTTTTTCAGAATGATTTTGGAAAATTGTTTTTGGGGAGAGAGTTTTAAAAAAAGTGATTGATTTGATGTGTATGGGAGAGAGTGTGATTTTGGAAAGTAGGTAACCAAACAAAATTTTGAGATTTTTTTTTGGAAAAATTTGTTTGGTTTGATTACTTTTGAAAATTTGTGTATAGAGAATTTTTCCTAAATTTTTTTCTGAAAAGCAAACCAAACAAGGCCTAAATTGTTGATGTCCAATGTTTTGCTAACCCAAATATAACATCCAAAGAGGGTTGAAAAGAGTAGCGAGCCAATTCAGATAGGGTCGTATAATGTTCAAACTGGTGTTAGTTGTGATACATCTCCATCTGTTGTGTTAGGTGTGATCCATCTCCATCTCCAATGGTATGATACAACCATTGAGGTATCACATGTCTAGGACAAAGCCCATTTTCTCTCTAAGATTGGTTTGAGATGAGTGCTCGGACAAACCCTTGAACTCTATGCAAGTCCTCTGGTGGTCTTGAGCGAGGTAGGCCTTACTCCCAACCTAGGTAACGTGGCAAAGAGCTTTAGGGTTGGTTTGGGGTGTCCTAAAAAAGTGCACTTTTTGTCTTTTTACGAAAAGATGTGCAGAAAAGTAGAGAGGTGATGTGATGGAAAAAAGATAAAAAGATAAAAAGATGGATTATATAGTAGATGCCAAACCAAGCCTTAGTCTTGGGAATTGAAGCCTGGTCTCTGGGGCTACTAGCAAGCCAAGTGAACCGAGCTCTGAGGTTTTGGGCACACGGGTAGTTTGAAGTCTTTGGAGATAGTGTGTAGACTTGGTCTGTCTAGGTGATGGCACTCAATTGGGCCACATGTCTCCTTAGGATGTGTAAACATTGTGCTAGAGACTTGCTTGAGAAGTCAAAGGGTGATGAAGCAATAATGTGGTGGTGACTTGTGTGGTTGGATCCATGTACCAACAATGTGTTATTTTATAACCAAATTAGTAGAAAAAGTTTAGGATCATAGAAATCGATTACGGAATTGGACATAACCCTTCCATGGGTATGGAAGGAGTGGGCATTCATCGGGCCGGGGCAGCATTACATAATAAGAGATTTTGTGTCTGCTTAAGCCCGGTTTGCCCCTAACATCGGGCTTCTACATTTGCCCAAGCCCAGCCTGGTCCGACTCAAAAAATAATTATAAACCCCAAGTCCACCAATCGGAGTATATGTTAAAAAAATAAAAATAAAAATTAAACATTTCATAATTAAATTCAATCACACATTATATTTATTAAATAAATATATTGATATCATTATAAATTAAAAAATTGTGTATAAATTGAAAGATTTCTTAAATAAATTCAATCATACATCACCACAAATATGAATTTCAATGAAATCAATAAAGATAAAGTCTAGATCTTAACAAAAAATATATATTTTAATACTCCATCCGTTCCAAAATATTAGTCCCTTATTTCATTTTTCATTGTCCAAAAATATCCTTTTAAAAAATCAAGGACTAAAATAATATGTACAATTATAACAATTGATATTTCTTAAAAAATATACTATCAAATCAAAGGGTAATTTTGAAAAATTAATATTTTTAAAGTGCAATAATTGTACTACCAAAAAAGTTGGATTCCCCAAAAAGGACTATTATTTTGGGATGGAGGGAGTATATATAATTAATTAATTAATTTAATAGCGGGCCGGGTCGGACTAGGTTGAAAATATAAATTCCAAGGCCGGAAATATTGGTCCAACCCGGTCCTATGGGCTAAAACAACTTTTCCAAGCCTAAAAAAAATAGGGCTGGGCCGGGCGGGCTAACGGGCCATCCACATTTCTAGAAGAACTTGAAATGAGCAAGGGCATATTCAAAATTTCCATAGAAGGGCATTTAGCATTTATGAAATATAATATTTCTACAACTTGTATAAGGCAAAGCGGAATTTTGAACTTTTAGTATGCTGAAGTCTGTAATTGAGGTAATCTGTTACTGACAACATAGCCAAAAGGGGTGGTGGTGTAGTTTTGAAAACTCAAGGAGAAGCTTATGTCAGTGTAATTTATCAATATCTTTTTCCTTTTTACCTGTTGGAAATTGTAAGTTCTTTGTTCTTGTTGTTAGCTTGTTTTCTCTTTCTTTTTTTCCTAAAGATTCAAGGACATTTTTCAAGAAGTTTATAAGAGTCATGGAAATCCAAGTTTGAGGCTGCAGGGATATGGTGAGCTATTATCCTGCATGTTGTTGGCTGGTTTTTACAATTGAAGTTGTTTCTGAAAGACTTAGCGATGGTAGGTATGAACATCGTCTTATTGATGACATGGTTGCTTATGCTCTTAAGAGTGAAGGAGGTTATGTGTGGGCATGTAAGAATTATGATGGAGATGTTCAGAGTGATTTTTTAGCACAAGGTTAGTTAATTTTGTGGTAATGATTATCAAGTAAGCTCTTGTTATTTGTGAATATTGATGCTGCTTGTGGAATTGAATGTTTAATTTTCTGTTCTGGGAACATCATAGCTGAGGCAATGTCATAGATCAGATTATTTATTCTCATCAAAGTTCAGATTACCGAATTTCCCTCAGACTTTTGTTTCCCATTGTCACAGGTTTTGGTTCTCTTGGTTTGATGACATCAGTGCTGGTATATCTGCTGTCAATTTTTATGTTTCTCTTCAAATGCATTCTTTTATGTGCTTCCTCATTGAGTGTTTGAGGATATGGATGGGCTCCAGGTGTGCCCAGATGGAAAGACCATTGAAGCTGAGGCAGCCCATGGCACAGTCACCCGCCATTATAGGGTTCATCAGAAAGGAGGTGAAACTAGCACAAATAGCATAGCATCTATTTTTGCTTGGTCAAGAGGACTTGCGCACAGGTGTGAGATTGTTATTGCTTGGTTTTAAGTGCTACTGCTGGTTTATGCTATTCTAGATCCTCCTAGACTTTAAATTTAGTTTGCCTTGCAACCTTGGATTGAAATAAGCCATGTTGATCTTAATAGGGCAAGTTTAGATGACAATGCTAGACTGTTGGATTTTACTCAAAAATTGGAAGCAACTTGTGTTGAATCGGGAAAAATGGCAAAGGATCTTGCACTTATAATCAATGGATCCCAGTAAGTAGTGTCAAAAAGGTATTTTTTGGATGATTTACTTTCGGTGCATTGTTTGGTTGCTGAGAATTTAAAGAAAAATAAGGGAAAAACAATTTGGGTTTTGGGTGACAGTATGAAGAAATTTGATCACCGAAGTTGGATTTTGTATTCTCAACATTTTGTTAGTAGCTGACCATATTTTAACTCAATACTACATATGTTAGTTTATTTTTTTTAGTATCTTTATCAAAAAATGACACAAGTTTCATAAATTTTAATATGATACGTATAAATTACAATTACATCTTGATCCTAACATTAATTGCACTGTGCCTTTAGGCACGGGCATTCACTAGTACTATAATATTAAATGAGAATATAAGATTCACTTTATATAAGTGAAACAACTCACTTTTCTTTTCTCGATGTGGGATTGTAATTATTTTAAAGTTAAATATTATGAGAGTTTCAAAATCTCATACAAGATTATTTTTAAAATCAAAACGTCTATGTGGGATTGTAAAATAAAAGTTAAATGGAAACTAATCAATGGAGATTTTCTTAATTATTTAAATTTAAGAAAAAAAAATGGTATTGATTATAGGACTTTTCACTAAAAATCTTCTTTTGCTCATATAAGTGAAACAATTCATTTTTTTCTTCTTTTCCCGATGTGGATTGTAAAATAAAAATTAAATGGAAGCTAACAAATGTAGATTTTCTTAATTGTTTAAAATTAAGAAATTTCAATAATTCATATAAATTGGAGCATAAGATTCACTTTATGTAAATGAAACGATTCACTTTTTCCTTTTGTTTTCGCGATTTGGGATTGTAAAATAAAAATTAAATGAAAGCTAGTCAATGAGAATTTTCTTAATTGTTTAAAATTAAGAAAATTCAATAATTTTAGAATGAATGTTTGGAGCTTCTAGAAGACTTTTCCTTTAAAACTTCTTTTATAAGATTCATTTTATATAAGTGAAACAACTCACTTTTCTATCTTTTCCCGATGTAGGATTATAACATTTTATATAAGTGAAACAACTGACTTTTTCTTTCTTTTCTCAGTGTGGGATTGTAATTATTTTTAAATTAAATATTATGAGAGTTTCAAAATCTCATACAAAATTATTTTTTAAAATCAAAATTATGTGAGATTGTAAAATAAAAGTTAAATGGAAGTTAACCAATGGATAAAAATCTCCTTTTGCTTATCACTTATGAGTATGAGAATAAAAAAAAAAAAAATCTCTTTTTGCTTATCACTTATGAGTAAGAAAGTAAAAAAGAAATATAACATATTGATTATAGGGTTTCTCACTAAAAATCTTCTTTTGCTTATATAAATGGGAGCACAAGTATAGCGATTCTGATTTTGACCCGACTCTTGTTGTATCCCGGACTCGGGTTTAATGGTTTCAAATTGTTGTTTACGTCTTGCTTCCCTTGTATCTCCTTAAATTTAGCCATTGGACTGTTGTGGTTGTGTTTTGGATAGGTTGGTTGCGTTTTGGATAGGTTGGTTGCTTAGTTTCCAAATTCTTGTTGCCCAGAATTTTGCTCCAATGTGCAAAAAGTAAAGAGAAAAGAGAATCTTTAACTTTTTAGTATAAGTTGTTAACTTTTTAATTTTTTTAATAACTTCTTAATTTTTTGGCTAAACCAGTTGCTTTCCAAACGAAGCCTAAAACAATTAGTTTAGCTAGTGACACTTGGGGTGGGTTCAGACTGGATGATGAATAAGTTGTATGGATTGGGATCTTTGAGGTCTACTATTGTTTATCTTCCAAACAAAAAAACAAAAAAACAAAAAAACAAAAAAAAGTATACTTCTGTTTACGGCTCCGGGAATTTTTTTTTTAAAAACAAATTATTCCTACACACTAACACTTTGTTTTCCTATAATCTTGCAAGTGCATTTCCACATTTCCTACTAATCCATTTCCCTATAATCTTGCAAGTGCATTGCCATCCTTAAACGGATGCAACCAAAGCTAGAGGATATATAGCTGGCTTTTGGTTACAGTAATTTTGAACCGAGTGCCACTAAAGCTTAAGGATAGCTGGCTATTGGTTGCAATAATCTTGAACCGAGTGCCAAATATTACAATAAACAAAAACAACAAGCGGGAAAGAATATCATGTCAAGATATAAACTGCAAAACTAACAAATAGTCCCAACAAGGCACCTGCTATCACTTCAATCTCATTGTGGCCAACAGATTCTTTTAGCATGGCCCAACTATTTGCAATTTTTTTGGATTCTCCTTCAACATCAGATGCTAAGCTAGATGAAATCAGGATACCACTTTCACTCTTTCGATTCTCAGATCTAAGTAATAGTTTAGTGTTTGTCTGTTTTGCTTGAAAGGTATCTGCTTCCTCCAAGAACAAAGGCCCAAAACTTTTTGAATTTGAGGATGATTTTCTAGGTTGAGAATCAATCAAATCATCGGCATCATTCGAAGAAGCTGAGTTCTGGAGCAAAACCCTGTTTAATGCCTGTGCATGAATGCCCACTTCCCTTCTCACTCCTTGCAAAAGTAAAAATTCTGAATGAGGCTTGATACTTTTATGCTGTGTTGGATTTGGGGAGGGATTTAGAAAGAAAAAGAGAAAATGTGTGTGAAATTAGGTGAAATGTAAGTATATTTTATTCACATTTCACATACATTTTCCATTTCCTTTTCCAAATCCCTCATCAAATCTCCCAACCAAACAGAGCGTTAGTCTGAACTCATTATCTACCCACAGAAACAACTGCATATCTTACAATGGGCTGGAGATCTATCAACATGTTTTGGTCACTATTGTTTGATACACTAGAGAAACTAGAGTCGCACATCTTTTGGTTCTCAAAAAATAAACATAATTCAATCTTCATGGGGATCTAGTTTAACTTTCAATCGCCAATACCTCCCAAATGAGGTGTTAGAGCACTTGAATGTGAAACATGATAGACAATTAGTAAACCATTGAACAAGGATGAGTCAAGTCTATGAATAACCAACCATAAAGTTAGAAGAGATAGCAAGGGCCTCAGTAATAGAATTAGTAGTGATTATAATGATGATGGCATAACCAAAAGTTCAGTAGTTGCACATAGCATAACTAAAAGTTATAAGAGATGCCAAGTACAGCCTTCTCTCTCCCAATCAGAATTCAGAGAGGGAAAGAAAAGGGTGGGTGTGCAGAAGAAGAAAATGGAATCACCAGAAATTCAAAGTAAATCTAATTATGTGACCTAAATCCAAATATTGTTTTAAATTTAATCTGATACGTGGTGGGACTCTCATTAGCAAACATTCAGCAAAGAAACATTGCTAACAAAAGCTGACATTTCTGTCATCCTTAATGTGGGTGGATCTGTATTAGATAAAATTTTATGTGACACAAGTAGGTTTGTGCCCAGATTTTGGTAAACCAAGCAGCCAAACTGAATTGCATCAATGCAATGTTGTGATTCATGAATATAAAACACTTTTCCTTCTGAAGTAGGAGATCTGCATAAGTCTATATGAGATGAGAATAAAATAGAAAAAACACACTACATGTATACCTGAGCGTCATACATGATAAGGCTAGCATAAACAACTGCTAAACCAAAAACTGCGTCCGAAAGACCTCTGCAATCATAAGAACAACAGTAGATATTAAACCTCCTCGAGAAATATATCAGCAACTTGCTCACCCACCCACACCAAACCAATCAACATGCACTTTCAAATGTTAAAAAAATACAAAATCTGCAAACATCACAGAATCTCCAAACATCCACCTTAAGGAGGGCGCAAAGGAAATGCAGCATTTTACCAATTTTACCCACCATTCAAAGCCAAGGGACATCGCGGTGGCCACAGCTGCCTGTCACAATTGGAGAAGACTATAAATTATAGGAAATTCTATTGAAAACGAAATGAACCATGATATTGTTACTGCAACCGACAAATCAAAATTAATTACAGAGGAATGAATACGTGGTGACAAAGTATTCATTACGGAGGAATGGGTAGAAGGGAACCCTCCAGACCGAAAGACTGTCTTAAAATCAAAATTGTTGCTGTTGCCATAAAGGATGGCAGAAGTGAAAGGCTTTGACAGCTGCCCAGCCGCTGAAATGAGAACCTACACACATGCATACATAAAATTAAGTAAATAATTAGAAGAAATAACTACAAATAGGGGGGAGGAGGGCGGAATTAAAAATAATTATAGTAGGGGTGAGATGTTATAAAAAATATATACATATACGAAAACATGGTACATGGTGTTTTCGGCACTTTTGTTCCTTAGAAGACAGATTGAATGCAAATGGAGAGGCTTGAACCAAAAGACCTCCTCCAGCCTGATCTCTAATATCATGTTAGATGGCCTTAGATAGCACTCAACCCCAAAATTAACTCTTGAGGTGAGGGTGAATTTACACTTACCTAGTACACATCAATGACATACCTAGGCGATGTGAGACTTCATTTCACACCCTACTTTATGCTCACTTAGCAGCACCCACCCACCCACCACAATACAAAGGATTGACCACCTTTTTACAATTATTTGCTCAAAACAATGAAGAAATAACTATGGATATAAATAAATCGTAATGATTTCAACAAGTCGAAACCCCAGTTCCGCCATTATCTCCGCGTTGGGTCACGAACATTTGAATTCACACCTTAATAATAATGCCCCCCCAAGTGTGATCGGATGCGTAGAGGAGAATGCAAAATTGATGCCCAGATTTTCTTTGATTATGAAATTTCGGAAGATTTCATTCCCCTTAATTCCTCCGGCAAATAAACAAAAAATAAATAATAGAAATAACAATAACAACAAATAAATAATAATTAAAAAAAAAAAAAAAAAAAAGAGAATAATAGGTTGTGTTAAAAAAAAAAAGGTGCTAATGGCAGTAGAATAATAGGTTATGTTACCTTGTTGTGGGCGATTTCATCAGTTCCAAAAGTGACACATACCATACGAAAGTCGTCGGAGGAGCAGAAGAAGCTTTGGTCTTTCTTTTGAGAAGGCGGTAGTCGGAAATGAAACTCCTGCGGTTCCTCGAGTGTGACAATCTATGACAAACCACACCACTCGAAAAGCTCCAAGTTTGCAATGGCATATTTTCTCCCTCTTCTCTTCTCTTCTCTTCTCTTCTCTGTACCACCACACCACACCACACCAGTCAACAACAAAAACAACCCAACCGATCTCCTCTCTCATCGAATCATTAATGAATTCATCATCAGCCACTACGACTACTGTGCCTGCCTGCCTGCCTGCCTGCTCGATTTAATTCGGGTCATTTTCAGTTTCAGGTATTTTAATCCTCACCTAACTAACGGTTATTTGAGGTATCACTTATAATTGTATTTTGTTTTTTAATTTTTTTTTTTATAAAAAATAAAATAAATTAAAATAAATTAAAAATATTTCAATTATCAAATTGAATTAATTATTTTTATGAATAATATACATTAAACGCCTTATAAAGAGAGTGTTTAGGAAGAGAACCAAGTTAAAATTGCCTACTAAGAAATAAAATAAGTTAAAAATAATTAATAAGACAAAATATCACATTCAATCTATAATTATTTTATTTTATTTTCTCATAACCACTGAATCAATTAAAAAAACAACCAAACTCTCAAACAAAATTATTTTAGTCAAACTAAAATAGTCAAAAAAAAAAATTAAATAACTAACTTTTCAAATAAGATAAAAAAAACGCTTTAAAAGAAAATGCTATAAACTCTAAATTTTTTACTAAATAAATGGCCAAATATTTCGCATAGATGTGAGATCCACATTCATTTGTTAGAAAATTTAATATTTATTATTATTTCGATTTAAATTATTAAAATAAGACTTATAACAAACTTGTCAAACCCCTAAAATTCTCTCAAATGTGAGAATATGAAGTAACCTAACCCTTTAAAGATTATAGAAATTTATTGTAATTTAAAAGGCATTGTAATAAAAATTTAATAATGCGAAGGTGATACCGCTCCTACAATAAAACCATATGATTGGATGGTTATCACGGTTCGGGGTGGCGGTTTGATTTGAGGGACTGCGAATTGCCAATTTATCTTTTTATATTCTTCTTATATTTTTCGGATAAGTCGGTAGAATTGAAAGTTGGAGGATTATAAGTTCCCATCAGGGGCCATGGCCATGCCCATGCCCATGCCCATGCCATCCACCGGCAATTATCGAATGAGGAGTAGAAGGAGGAGGAAGAGGGACACATCCACTTTTCTTTCTTCTTCGTCATCTTCTGCTGGGTCTTCTCCCCAACTGGATGAGGTCTCTCTCTCACATATAGTTTTGTTTTTTTTCAACTTTACTTTCCTCCATGTTCTAAGGTTGCATTTCAATTATTATTATTTATTTTTTTATTTTTATTAATGGAAAAATTAGGATGCACAAAGAAAGGGCCCCGATCTTCCAACGCTTTTGAGGAGGTTTTGGAAGGTTGCGGCTCCGTATTGGTACTTGTTGAAATAATTTTTTTGTGTAAATAAAATAAATTAAAATAATTTAAACAAAATAAAATAAAACTTATAAAATTTATTTTGTTGAACTGTAACAATAATTAAAAACCAAGTCGAGTGTGTGACACTCTGTCCTTAAGACAGATTCGCCCCGCTACGGTGCTTACAGTTGTGTGGTGTCTATCGCCCAAGATACAATGATCTTCACAAATTGCAGTAGCACTCCAAACAATTTGTTCGGCGAACCAAACCTGTGTTCTAACTCTCTGAAATTTATTCTAAAACTAATATGAAGAATAATGCAAAAGTGCAGAATTTAGGACAACAAAACTGAATTTTCAGACTGATTTTTTCATCCTCGAAAACTACTGGAATAGTAGGTATTTATAGGCAAAGAAATCTGACCCGAACAGGTGCAATCTGGAAGTGAACAGGTGTGAAACTATTTTGAACAGATTTGATTCAAAATTCAAACAGATCTGTAACTGTTTGAACAGATTGGCAGTTAGGAAAACTGTCCAGATTTGAACATGAAACTGCCTGGACAGTTTAGAAATAAATCTGTCCGAAAAAACAGATTGAAAACCTGGACTGAAATTGGACAGAAATATTATATTCATGAAAGAATTAATTTTGGAAAAAATTCAAATTGAATTTTCTCCAAAAAATTAATATAAAAACCGACTTGACCCACAACCGGCACGGCTCGGCCGGACGGCCGGCGGCGGCGTGCGCGTGTGGTGGTTGTTTGGGCTAAGGTTCACTTTGTTCATAACTTCTCCCTTCTACAAACTTGGGGTGCCCCTTGGGGCCCAACCCAAGTATTGTAGGCTAGAGCTTATATACACAAATAAACTCTCTTAAAGTTTCAATGTGGGACAACCCTTTCCAAAGAAACTCACATTTACTTCCTTAAATTTCCTATTCCACGAACCCGAAAACGACGTCATGTTCCCATTCACTCATAAATGGTTTTGACGAACCGTCTTCACCGTATGACTTGCTACGCGGCAAAGAACACTTCATATCTTCGGACCCACCCCAAAAGACGTTTGGGGCCCACTCAATTTTGGGCTCAAAGTTGACCTAAAATATGCCTATATAAACCAATTTTTTCAACAGTACTCAGATGATAAAGTTGAAGCCCAACTGCAGTTGGCTGCTGTTTTTGCTCTCACTTTAGGAACACTACAAGAAATGTTTGTTTTAACGGCATTTATATAATGGCGTTTTCTTAAATGTCGTCTTTTTTAATATATAACGGCGTTTTAAAAACGTCGCCTTTTGTGCTAATCAAAACGGCACCGTTTAGCTGATAGAAAACGCCTCCGAATGTGTTAATCTCTCACACCCTCTCCCTTCCGCTTGAGACTCTCATTCTTTACTCTTCAGTCTCAGAAAGAAGATGCCTCAAATCTATCGCTCACTCTCTCGCTTCAGCTCGGTGATCCCTTAAATCTCAGAGTGATTTCAGAATAGGAATCGATTGGAATCATCTCGGTGATTTAATTTGCTTACCTATTCCATTTACATAGAAATCACTAAGAGGTAAACCTATCTACATCAAGCTTCATAATCGATTTCATTTGCTGAGAGGTAAACCTATCTGCATCAAGTCGATCTGCATCAAGCTCAGTGATTTTGATTTCGATTTCATTTTTTTTTTCTCTCTCGCTCATTTTCACTCCTGTCACCAGACTCATCTCTCTCTCTCTCTCTCCTCTGCCGATTTCATCCACACTCACCGCCGCTGCTGTCTTCTCATTATCGCCTCAGATCGACAGCTACAGTGGTGGAAGAGGATGGCGGTGGTGGTGCTCGTTGAAGAAAAGAACAAAAGACGAGATCTGAAGGATTTCGAACTAATTAAAGCCAGATCTGAAGGTTTCAAAGAACACCTGATCCAAATATGAGGGTTTCGAATCAAATATGTTGGTAAGCTCCTTCGAATCCTTCCGTTTTCAGTAAAAATCTCTTTTCGTCAACTTCTGTATATGTTTGTGTATGCTGTCTTCTCATTATCTGCGATCCGAATATTCCAGAGTCTCAATCGCCGAATTCTCTACTTCTCTCTCACCGATCTAGTCAGAGTTCTGTTAATTCATGATTTTCTTCTCTCCTCTGTAATTAATGCTTGATTGTTTTTTTTTTTTTTGGTATTCTCTGGATCTGATTTCTTTTTGTTTTTGGTGCTTAATGTTCTTCTTTTTTTTTTAATTAAATTTTTTGTTTGCTGTAATTTGTGCTGATTCTGTTGGATTTTTGAGGCTGTAATTGATTTATCTTTTGTTGTGTGCATTTTTGTTGAATTGCTTGAACAATTCGTTAGATAAGTTAGAAATGGATCGATAAATAGACCATAGAAGTTACACATGACTGTGAAAGTTCGCACCTTCTGTTTTTCTTTTGATGGGAGATTCACAGAAATGTTATAGCTGGTTCTTTTTTTTTGTTTTTGTGGTAATGCTACAATATTTGCTTTGTTCAATTTTGTGAATTTGCTTCAATTTTCTTCAAGTAGTTTTCATTTGCAGCTCAATTTCTTTGAAACATTTTTATGATTTTGTTTTTTTTATTCCTTGTAATCAAGATAATTACAATACACTTTAACAAAAACCAGGTAATGAAAAGGGAAAACTTTTTTTTGTTTTTTTTCTGTCTTTTCTTTTTTGATGTGGTTGAAGCTGGACAATTGAAGGAAAGGATTGATTGGTATGTTCAGGTGAGATGTCCTTCAAAAGCATTGTACGCGAGCTGAGGGAGATGAAAGATGGAATGGGAGTATATCAAAACGAAGGGTGGAAGGCAAGCACTGGTGTAACCTAACCCGATCACATATTGCCCCTGATGTAGCCCCTTCTGAGCCAGTTGAACAAGGAAAGTGGGCTAACTTGCCTTCGGAATTGCTTTTGGATATAATTCAGAGGGTTGAAGAGAGCGAAACAACCTGGCCTGCAAGGACCGATGTTGTCTTTTGTGCATCAGTTTGCAAATCATGGAGGGATATTACAAAGGAGATTGTCAAGACTCCAGAGGAATGTGGGAGACTGACCTTTCCCATTTCATTGAAACAGGTGACTTTTGTTCATATGTTTGTTATTATTCTTATTTCATTGTTATGATTATATTGTTCTAACTGAGCTATTTTGCTTCTTATTTCTATATAGCCTGTAGCTTTTCTAGTTCCATTTGAAAGTTGAAGTCTCATATACATTGAAGAAGGGAGCAGTGTTTTGAAATGATTTTAAGCACTGCAGAATTATTGGCATCTTTTCATTTAGCTGATTTTTAGTAGTCATGGAAGTAGTGTTTTCATTTATGCTATTTTCCTATTCTATGAATCCAAACTATATTTGTGGAAAGTCTTTTATCTGTTATTATCCAAACTATATTTGTGGAAAGTCTTTTTTATCTGCTTGCCTTAGCATTCCTGGATCTCAATCTTTTTGTTGTCATTGTTGACAGATTCAAGGATTATATCCCTGCAAAGTATCATTCCTTATATGAGCAGTACCTTAAAAGAAGTGACAACGCAGTCGCCATGTGAAGTAAGAAATTCTTCCATGTAAAGTATTTATATAAACCAAACCAAACCAAACTAAGCCTTAAGTCCCATCATATCTTTTTTGTCCTTAGCAGTACCTTGTTGAAATAGAAACAAATGTTAGCTATATACTTATATATATATATATATATAGAGGGAGCACCCAATTTGGTGTTCATGAAGTTTTGTGGACTTTTATTTTGCAAAAGTAAAATCTGACTTTCCACTTACAAATAGTTACAACTACTTTATATATATATATATTATATATTTTGTTAATTTGGCACACAGTGTGTGCCTCACCTTCTAGTACGATGAAATGTAGTACTGCTACAGGTTGTTGAGATTTTAAGTTGAACACAAGTGATACTGGCATATTGAATGCAATTTGAGTAAACTAGTTTCAGAATTGAGGAAAAAATTAAATTATTATTTTTTGCTTAAAATGCTTTGCAAGATAAACTCTTTGAGAGCAGAATTTTATTGTTGATTTACCATGATTGAACCTCCTAGTTTTACCATTAGTATAAGTTCATCCTCTCTCTCTCTCTCTCTGAGCAGGTTGGCTGTACAAAAGGTGATGATGCTGGTCTTTCAAATGCGCACATGATTATGGCAGAGATTCCAAATGCTTCAGAAGCGGTGGTATAGGTGCATGACTTGGGGTGAAAAAATAAATTTCTAGCAGTATGGTGGTTCTTGCTTTATGCAGGAAGGGTAATATTTGATGTGTATTATTAATACTCTGTTCAACTTTGGAAATTTGTAGACATTGATTAGAAAATCTGGACATTAATGCTTGATGCTTTGTGTCTAACCCAATGAATATGAAGGCATAATTATTTCTTGGCTAAACACAACTTTTAAGGTCGTAATCTGACCCAATGACAAATGTTATCTGTCCTAATTTATGGTATTGATTTGAGTAGTGGAAATCATTATAACTTCTTCCCAACCCTATTTGCCTTAGGCACTATTACTTTTTATTATTCAACTGTTAATTTCACTTTTATCTTTAAATTATTCTCATTTTATTTTTTGGGATTGAACTTATTGGATTTTTTTCTTGAAGGATGTTGTATGGGGTACTATTATAGATGTGAGGGAATATTAATCTCACATAAATATATGTCTATACAAAGTTTTATTCATTATTGCTATTTTACAGGTATATTTTTGAAGTTAAATCTCACAAAATTAGTAGTTCAAAAAAAAAAAAAAATCTATTGCGGCGTTTTTCAAAACGCCACTATAGTTATATTTTTAAAAATTTTGGTTCTGGAAATGGAACAAACCCAGTGAGTTCACTTATAAATCTCTTGATTTTTATCAGAATGTTCTTGGGTTTTTCCCTATCAGGAGGCCTAATTCCTTTGACTTTGATGGAGCTTGGTATGCTACATCAAATTTTCTAGTCTGTCTTATTATTATTATTATTAAAACTGTTCAAAAACATATCAAACAAATAACCCTTTGATCTTTTGTGATTGTTTTCATTGTTTTGAATATGTAATTGTGTGTGTGTGTAGGTTATTCAATTATGGTATTGGGATACATCTTTTGCAATCTGAAGACCCTGAAAACATGCCCAAGATTTGCCATATTAATCCCAAAGATAATCATATTTCTTTCCAAGTACTCTCTCTCTCTCTCTCTCTCTCTCAATAAAACTGCATACATGTGTGAACAGGGATAGATAAGGGAGGTGGCTGCGCAACTGTCTCTCAACTTTCAAAAATTCTCTTATAATTGAGTAATAATTAAGAATTTTTTTAAATTACTAAGTTTTTCCCTGTTTTTTATTTTTTATTTTTTTATTATATATATTAAATTTTAGTACTAGTTTTCATATTTTTTCCCCTAAAAATGTAAAATAAATTTTTAGTTGCCCACATGCCCCAATAATAGAAAAGATAGTAGTGACATATATATGTCTATTTGAAAAAATTTACAAACATAGACATAAACCTCTTATATGAGATGGGTTTACTTTTTTTTTTTTGGGAACTATACTTATATGAGAATGTTATATCTGATTTTATAATTAATTTCAGTGTAAATAGAATTTTTTTTTATCATTCTGTGTGCGAGTAAAATAATTCTACCTACATACTCAAATGCGTAGTCATAGAAAGTGTGTGTGTGCGTGCTTCACAAACATGTGTGTTGAGTGTGTAAAGTAAATGAGAATGATTGTAATATGAAAGTAGAATTATGCATCCTTCTCTGTTTTCTCACGCACATTCTTAAGTTCATGCCTCAGGGTGTTACCTCATGTCTTGATTTCTGTCTTTTAATTCTTTATTATGGAATGCTTCCTTGTTTTCTTTCTTTATCAATATTTTTTAATTCTTATTTTATTTTAATGTGGGACTTGAGCTTATTTATGTATGCTTATCTTTGCTTTGCAGGAGGCGAAATTTCAAATATGGTGAAGAATGAAGATTCAGGTAGCCCTCGCTGGAGTGCTTCGCTCTTTATGCAGACAACAGAAGATGTTGCAAGAGCTGTTGCTGCTGCAGCTGCTGCAGCTGCTGCTGCCACTACTGTTCGTTCACCCCGACCATCTGTGGTATTCTCATCAAAAGATGACAACGACAATAGTCCACTACATAAACTTCAACACCAAGTTTCTAGAGTACTAAAAGGCTTTTCACAGCCTCTTGAAGTGAAAAGTGGAACTTATAACCCAGAAGTACTAACTAGCCAAAAGCGTCAATGGGCAAGCGTCCAATTGCAGTCCCTGGTATTTATATTTATCTCAAGTAAAACCCTTTTTGGTCCAGGTTACTTATCTCTTTAGCAATCAGCTGTTCATTTTGCTCTGGTACTTTGTTGTCATCTTGCATATATCTTGTAGTTTCACCATGTAGTGCTTACTTTGAATGGAAAGCTTACAAGAAGTTGTGCAATTTGAGTTCAAACCTGCTCATAACGTCAAATGCCTTCGATTCTTGTGTGTTCCCATTCCCTTTTATACAGATGGTCGTAATAAAAATGAAAATTTTGTCCTTTGTGTTTCTATGGTAGGTTTTATAGCAACATTGGTTTTACTAAGTGTGTTATTCAAATTTGCAGGATCATAGGCCTTTAAAAGAGCCATCAAGGCTTTTTGAGAGCATGGTGGTTGTTGGACTTCATCCTAATTGTGATATTCAGGCACTTCAGAAGCAGTACTTTGGGAGAAAGTCTGAAGGTTCGGGTAAATTTCGAAGTGCATTCAGTGGTCAGCATCAGTCTCGTGTAGAACCTAACCTTGAACCCCAGGTGCTAATTCTTTTATGCTAAACATTGAACATAATAATTTTTTAGATCATTGGACATGTTTTGGATATGATAGATGACCTCTCAGTTTTTTATTTTCAGGTCTTATTTGTTTATCCTCCTGAAAAACAGCTGCCACTTAAGTATAAGGATCTTCTTTCATTCTGCTTTCTTGGAGGTGTGGAGGTTAGTTGGATATGAGATTTATTTGTTAATGAGTTCATGTACTCTGAATAAATTGAAATTTATTTCCAGATATGTACTGTAGTTACATGGGCATTTTGGCTGCATAGAATTTAATTATGCTTAATATTATTGAAATTCAAGAAAGTAAACCTTGGAAGTTCTGAGAGATACTCGTGAACACATGGATGGGCACATAGAAGTCACAGATGAGGTTTGATGTCACTCACATATCTCCATTTCATCATAATTACAGGATTGTGACCATCTTGATGCATCATTTCTTGCAGAGCACTTGAAGACTTAAAATGATTGAACGAAGTTAGTTGTCAATTATCTGCTATATTATCATATTCTCTGATGTTTTGGCATTTGATAATGTTCACATAATTATGCTAATTAGGGTTATTCATTTTCTAGTTCTTAATTGTATTATCTGTTTGTGGGTCCGAATTCTTTTCCTTTTCTCTTATTGTAACTAGTACATGGCTATGGATGTGCACATTTCAACTTTTGTAGAATTAAAAATGTCCTTTTGTTTACTCTCAAAGGAGATTTGTCCAACATTATGTAGCCTTTTTGTTTATAAATTTTCCATCATTCAATATGGAAATGATTTTTGGAGTTTTAAATGTTGGTTCATGTGATTTCAGGTTCATGCTATTGAAAAAACTTCTTCAATGAGCGAGTTGAATGAAATACTTCTTGGGCAGGTATCCTAAAGCTTCCCCAATCATATTATTAGACATTCTTGTTGTTATCATCCTCATCATCACCTTCATCATCTAGTGAAGTGAACAGATAAAAGCTAATGTTTACTTTATCTTACCTTCTTAACGAAACTGGATGATGAAGGTGATGATGGGAAACAGCATGGAGAGCGATTCAGAATGACAATGAAGGATGGATGGGGGCTTTCCTTCGGATTCTTATTTCTCTTCTTTTTTCTTTTTTCTTTTTTTCCTTTGATCTGATTGGGGAGTTGGGTGTTTTGGTTCACTTTCTTCTTATTTTTTGTGTTAAATGGGGGAGGGAGTGGTGAGAGATAGAGAGAGAGAAGAGAGTAATATTATTTTGT
This sequence comes from Camellia sinensis, assembly GCF_004153795.1. NCBI lineage: Eukaryota > Viridiplantae > Streptophyta > Magnoliopsida > Ericales > Theaceae > Camellia > Camellia sinensis. The sequence continues at coordinate 966,677 of NW_021025317.1, read as the reverse complement.
GGCTTTGTATACAAAGTAGTAATTAATTTTTTGGTTGAGAATTGTGAATACAATTTTTGGGGGTAATATTAAAATATCATTTGTGGATATGTTATTTTGTGGGTAATGGTGATTGGTGAATGGGAAAGTGAATTAATGATGCATTTGTTATTTGAATGTAAGTTATTATTTCATATTAGTGTTATTCAGTTTTATTATATGTATTTTTTTAATTTAATCACATAAATTAGCACAATTTTTTTTTAAAAAAAGAAGAGATATCACGGCGTTTTTTAAAAAACGCCACTTTACACCTTAAATATTAACGGTTAGATTTTTTAAAAAAGATATGACGGCGTTTAAAAAATGTCGCTAAATATCATAATGACGTCATGATACTGTCAAGAAAGACATTTGGCGGCGTTTTTAAAAACGCTGCCTATACTAATATAACGACGTTTTTAAAATGTCATAAAGTTATAGCGACGGACGCGTCCTCGGCGCTTGGTGCTAAGCGTTGCAAAAAGAATTAGCGGCGTTTTTGACACTTATAGCAGCGTTTTTTAAACGCCGCTAAAAGCTGAATTTCCTGCAGTGGAACCACCGGCATCAGTGTCGGTTTCAGTTTCCTTGGCCGTGACTTCTACAACGCCCTTGCCAGTAAGTATTATTATTATTATTATTACCGTCATTACAGTTATTTTCATACTCCTTGTCTAACTGCTTTTTTCATTCATTTATTTATTTCTTTTCATTTGCTGCCCATTGAACTGCCAAAACATGTATCTGAATTCTTAATTCATCATTGATTTTGTTTCAATCCCATGAAAAGACAAAGACCAAGAACAGTTCACCAAGCAACTGTTGTACTACCTCGGTGCTTTTGCTGGTGGAATTCCAGTGAGCAAATTGCTCTACTTTCTTAGGTATTGCTCACTTAGACTCTTGCTTTATGGTTATTGGTAAACACCAATATTAGGATAAAATACACCTATTATGCATTCAGTGTTCACTTTGGTTATCAAACTTTTAATTTTGTCAATTTCATCCATCAAAATTTCCAATTCGAGTCAAATTAGTCCAATTTAAAAGATGTCATATAAATCATAAACAAAACAGTAATAAAATATCCATATGATCTGCAAAGTATGCGTTTCATGTCCACTTGGTCCACAGAGTTTCAATTTTATCAATTTCATCCATAAACATTGTAATGGAGAGAACAAAACACAAGATGAAAAAAACAAGAGTTTCAATTTTATCAATTCCGTTTTGTGTCACTTTATGGACCCAAGTGACACAAAACGCATATTTTAAGGACTATAGTTTTTTTTTTTATTACTATTTCATTAATGATTTAGATGGACGTACGAAATTGGGAAATTTTTAACTCAAATTGAAAATTTTAGAGACAAAATTAAAACTTGGAAGGAGGACCAAATGACACAAAATGCATATTTTAGGGACCATGAATATATTTTATCCAACAAAGTTATTATGTTGAAATCATTAGGTGAATATAGCATACCCTGAACAACCTTAAAAAAAGAATAGTTCTTTATGAACAACCTAAACATGCTATCCATTCTTGGCTTTTGACCTTTGTTATTGTTTTGTTTTCGATAAATACGTGGAAAGTTGTGTGTTTTCTTTTACTTCTTGATTGTGTGTAGAGATAGATCTACATGTCTTTTCTTTGGTTTAATATTTTTTAGTTTGAGCTGTCAATCCTATTCATACAATTGTTTTGCAGATTTTTGTGTTGAGAGAGACTATGCCAGAGAAACTCTTTCTTTGAGGTGGAGGTCTTGGATGACAAACTATTACATAGATCGCTATCTAAAGAATAGGACATTCTACAAAATACAGTCCCAATCAATAATTGACAATCCAGATCAGCGGATTGTTGATGATCTAAGTTCCTTTACTGGGACAGCACTTTCATTCTCTTTGACACTATTCAATGCTGCAGTAGATTTGGTATCATTTAGCAACATCCTGTACGGTATCTATCCGCCATTGTTTGCTGTACTTGTTGTTTATTCAATCAGTGGAACAGCAATTAGTGTTTTCCTTGGGAGGGTGAGTTCCTCTTCTTTGACGGTCATATTTTTGAAACTGCAGTGAAGCTTCTTGGAATAAAAGGTGGTATTTACTCCAAATGGTGGGAAATGTTTCATCTGGAATTTCAGGGACTAGTAACCTTAAACTTTTTGCAAGAGAAAAAAGAAGCAGATTTCCGTTTTGGACTGGTACGTCTTCGAGAAAATGCTGAGTCAATTGCATTCTACGCTGGTGAGGACAATGAAAAGCAACTACTGCTGCAACGCTTCAGAAGTGCTTTTGAAAACTTAACTGTATGGATTACCTTTTATTCTTTTGATGTTTCTGCTTCCATAATAAACACCTTTATATAGAAGGTTTATTGCTATTATATTCCTTGTTGATGATCTACTCTATTCTCTCTCTCTCTCTCTCTCTCTCTCTCTCTCTCTCACCAACACACATGCACGTTGAGGAGAGTGATTGAGAAAAGACTAAGACAAAAAAGAAGAGTATCGGAATATTGTTTTGTTTTATGTTAAAGAGATCAACTAGGAAGCTATTTGGAAGAGTTTCTATAGTAGTGTCAATTGCGTTGGTCTCAAAAAAGGAAGAGTAGCAACTAATTTTTTTTGAAGGAATAGAGAACGTGGCAAGGTAATAGCCATAATAAATTAGAGTAAAGTTTCAAACTTTAATAGGCTCTTACTAGTTTCAATTGTTTGTTTTTAGTTTTAGCTCATGAAACTCTAGTAAGGGTAAATAATTGGGTTAATTACACCTTAACTATCAATGAATATCATCTTACCCCTCTCAACTTTAAAACCGTGCATTCAGTGAGTTGAGGGGTGTGAAGTGTAATTAACCTTAAATAACAGGGATTGGGGCAGTGGATGAGACTCTTGAGAGGTTAATTGGGGAATTCTTGATCTTTCTTGTTTTTTTTTTGGTGGGGGGGATAAAAAAATATGATTATATTAAAAGGATGCCAAGGGAGCATCCATCGCCCCTATACATTCAATGGTGTGTCATGTGTAAAGGAGGTGAGGAGATTTTTGTTCACCTATTTTTGCATTGCCCCATGGCTATTCACCAAGATTTTCCAACTTTGAATAGCTATGAAATTCTAAAACACAAAACTTTGGATTTCAATAGACACGTATGTATATATATCGGTCACCTATATTTGTCTAAAATAATAAGAGCCATCTAAAATTGAAATCACATATATCTTTAGATAAAACATGCCAGACTTTATATAGGTTGAGTTTTTTTTTTCTTTCTTTTCTGTTGTTTATTTTTAGTCAGAATTTAATTTAAAGCTTTAAATTTTTTTCAAGCTCAACTCAGTTGATGCCCAATCTTGGCTTGATTTTGGTTGGCCGAATGGGCGGGCTTCGAGTTTGGCTTGTCCTATTGATAGATGTACTTATGGTGCAGAATGTTGAAAAGTTAAAAAATAATATGTTCATAGTTCACAAATTGAGTGTAATTGAGGTGGATATGTAACGAAGTTAAGAAATATTTATGAATGGACAAATATGTGAGATGGTAGAGGTAGTACTTATCAAAGATAAAGTGAGGGTAAATTGATTTAGATGGTTTAGCCATATACAACAAAGACCAATAACTGCATCAATTAGGAAGAGTAACATTGTCTCCATCAAGAACATTGCAAGGGGAGGGGGGAAGTCTAAAATTTTCTATTGAGTTAGTAAGGAATGACGTGTTAGCTTGTAATTTAACTGAAGTTATTACCCTTAATTCAGTCGATTGGCAAGATAACATTTATGTAGTTGAACTCGAAGTTGGGATGAGGATTTGTTGAGTTGAGACTACTGTGAAGATAACTTCCGAACTATTGACAATAATACTGAAATCGAGGTCTAATTATCAAACAAGTCGTCTCAAATCTTTCACTTGCAAAACAACATGATATCACAACATCAAGAAGCAAAACTTCGACAAACTACATCCATAAAGCTCCATGTCGTAGCTTCACCCAATTTCTATCCTTAATATTCAAGTTCAAATGAGGTGTTTTGACAAAATTCTAATAGCCTACGATACACTTTGCATAGAAATATGTTAGAATATTCATTTATATATTTGTAATTATTTGTTTCCTGATTTCATGCCTTAGGGCTCTCCTTGTAAGTTATGTTAATTAATATAAAAGGGAATGAATTGATAGTCATTCACCAAGTTTTGATTTTACCTAAACAAACATGGTATTAGAGCCCAAACCCTAAACCCAGCTTCTTTCGCCACCTTCCATCACCACTTTGAAAAAATCCATCTCTAGCCAACCCACCACCACCATTTTTCGGTCTCTCATTTAGCTATCTGGGGCTTGCGCATGCTGCAGCAGGCCTTCCAGGTTTAGCCGACAGCCGTCGGAGGCCATAGAGGCCAGGACGACACCAATCGGAGGTAACCCAGGACCAGACGACTTTCGCTAGGGCTTGCGCACGCAGCAGCAGGCCTTCCAGGCTCAGCCGACAGTCGTCGGAGGCCATCCAAGCCAGGACGAAGCCAGTCGGAGGTCACCCAGGACCAGACGCCTTCCGTCGGAGTTCACCCAAGACCAGACGACACCTTTTGGCAGTTCGACTGTCTGTTTAAGTCTAGTCGGCAGTCCCTTTGTTCCTCTATGGCTCTTGTATAAAAAAAAAAAAAAAAAAGAAAAGTGAGGCGGGAATGGATGTGATTAAAAAAAAAGAAAAGAGAGTGAGAGATTCGAAAAATGTGAGCAATAATTTGATTTTCATGCTCCCATAGTGGCCTGTAATTGTCATTACTCAGTTGTTCTCTTCCTCCCATAGTTGTGATTCTGCTGGTTGTGGTTTAAATAAGTAGCATATTCAGATGGCCGAAATTACTAGTGAATCCACCACTCGTATCCAGCCACCTCAAGTGGAGAGCCTCATTATGCCTACTCAATACGAAAACTACAATCCTAGCCTCAAAATTACCACCTCGCTGTTTAATGGTCAGAATTATCTAGCTTGGTCGCAGAGTCTGATTCTTTTTTTGAAGAGTAGGGGAAAGATAGGTTATGTTGATGGAAGGGTTCAACCACCGGGTCCCAATGATCCTGGTTATGTCCAATGGGCTAGGAAGCATGGATACGGATACAGGATACGAGTACAATACGATACGGATACGGCGATACGACAAAATTTGAAAAAGTAGGATACGGATACGGCGGGGATACGTTCCAAGTGGAGAGCCTCATTATGCCTACTCAATACGAAAACTACAATCCTAGCCTCAAAATTACCACCTCGCTGTTTAATGGTCAGAATTATCTAGCCTGGTCGCAGAGTCTGATTCTTTTTTTGAAGAGCAGGGGAAAGATAGGTTATGTTGATGGAAGGGTTCAACCACCAGGTCCCAATGATCCTGGTTATGTCCAATGGGCTAGGAAGCACGGATACGGATACGGGATACGGGTATAATACGATACGGATACGGCGATACGACAAAATTTGAAAAAGTAGGATACGGATACGGCGGGGATACGTTCATAAAAAATATTATTTTTACAATTTTTAGTAATGTAGCATACATAAAAATAAAACTTCAACAATTTTTAGTAATGTAGCATACATAAGATAATATAGCATCACCCATAACAACTATAATGCAATTCAAATTAAGGGGGGAAAAATTTACAAAGTTCATTTATTTATCAATAAGTTTATTTATTTATTGATGGCCAAGATGAAGTTTACAAAGCTTATTAATAAGTTTATTTATTTATTTATTAATAAGTTTTTTTTACCTTATTTTATTTATTTTGTTTTATTAAGTAATACCGAATACATACAAAGTTTTTTTTTTTTAATATCTTATTTGATTTATTTTATTTTATTTACAAAGTATACATACAAAAAATAAAAAATATAAAAAAAATAAAAATAAATATGTGACTGCAAAGACAGATGATATAGATAAAAGGAAAAGGGATATAGATAAAAGGGAGAGGGAGAGAGAGATTGACCAAGAGGGGGGGAGATGAGATCAAGATCTGTCAATCTCCACCCAGACCAGACAGATCGAGCGAGAGGGAGAGGGAGAGGGAGAGGGAGAGAGAGAGAGAGCGAGAGAGAGAGAGAGAGAGAGAGGGGGACGAACATGATCGACGACTGGGGAGCTGCTGTTCGCGAACTGATCAACGACCGTCTAGCTGCTATTCAAGACGAGAGATGACGACGAACTCCTCCTCCTTCGCGGCTGGCTACTGTTCGACCTAGGTCTAGGTAAGTTGGGTTGATTATTTTTTTATTTTTTTATTTTATTTTATCTTATTTTGATATTTTATACTTTGACCCCATTTTAAGTTTTTGAAATAATTTTTTTGCCCTGCCGTATCCCGAAAGTATACCTACTGTATCCCAACCGTATCCTCGTGTATCCTAGACGTATCTGAAATTCAAAATTTTTTTTTAAAAAATTGGATACTTTTTTCTCGTATCTGATACATATCCCGCCGTATCGGGCGCGTATTCGTATCCGATACGCATATGGGGGCCATTTCGGAGTATCCCTGCTTCATAGCCAATAGGAGATTACTAATTCCGTGGCTTATTCATTCTATGGTTCCGGATATTGGTGAAGGCTACTTGTCCATGGAAACTGCCTGGGATGTTTGGGAAGCTGTGGCTGCCACCTATTCTCGCAAGGGCAATTTTTCGCAGACCTTTGAGTTGCGTCATTCCATCGAGCGCTCCATACAGGAGGAGCAGACTGTTCTTCAGCACTTCACATTACTTAACAATGGCTGGAAATGTCTTGATCACTTGCAAGACTATAAATCGGTTTGCACTACTGATTCCGTTGGCTACATGAAGTTTATTGCACATGAGAGGGTCTTCAAGTTTCTGGAAGGTCTTAATCTAGAATTTGATCCAGTTCGAAGTCCTGTCCTTGGCATGGATACTCTTTCTTCTCTTCAGGAGGCCTTTGCTTATGTACAGAATGAGAAGAGTCGTCGTTTTGCTATAATGCCAACTGCTTCTCCAGAACGCTCTGCCTTACTTTCTGTTTCTCCTCGAGATGGGACCAATTTGCCCCGTGCTTCTCCTAATCCTTCTACAAAGGACCCCTTATTCTGTGATTACTGCCACAAGCCACAACATACTCGTGAGACCTGTTGGAAGCTTCATGGGGCTTCATCTGGCGGTCGAGGTGATCGGTCTGGTTCTCGCGATGGCCGGTCCGGCCAGTCTAAAGGAAGTGGCTTTAATCCATAGGCCCATCAGTCCAGTGCAGTTGGCATACTTGATTCCACTCCAGCCCCAGTTGGCTTGTCCTCTGATGGGGTATCTGGCCTGTCTTCTTCTGAGTTTGAGGATGTTTTGCGTCACTTGTTGGACCGCCGGTCTTCTACCACTCCTCCGAATGAATTCTCTTCTTCATTTGCCCGATCAGGTAACTTAGCCTCTCTTCCCAGTGCTTTCCTATCCCATAAGTCTGTCCCATGGATTATTGATTCTGGTGCCTCAGATCATATGTCTGGATTTTCTGATCTTTTCTCCGATTATAAGCCCTCTTCAGGACTCGACAAAGTTCGCATTGCAGATGGTACTATTTCTTCTGTCTCTGGAAAAGGTTTAATTTGTGCCACTCCTACCCTTCCTCTCTCTTCAGTTTTACATGTTCCTAATTTCTCTGTTAATCTTTTATTCTTGAGTCGTATTACTCAGAATTTGAATTGTAGTGTGACTTTTTTCCTTGATCATTGTCTTTTTCAGGACCTTATCACGGGGAGGACGATTGGCAGTGGTAAAGCAGAACATGGTCTCTATATCTTGGATCGGGCTGACAAGGTTGCACATCATTCTATCCAGTCTCCAACCATCAAGGACGATTTATGGCTATGGCATTGACGTCTTGGTCATCCCTCTTTTTATCTGCTTCAACATTTATTTCCTTCTGTTTACCACAAATAATGTGTCTGACTTTCAATGTGAGTCTTGTCAACTTGGCAAACAAACACGAGCTTCTTTTGCTCCTCGTATTAATAAAAGCATAGTTTCTTTTTCTTTAATACATTATGATGTTTGGGGTCCATCTCGCGTTGTGTCATTGAAGGGCCATAGATGGTTTGTCACATTTATCGATGATTTTTCCCGTACTACTTGGGTGTATCTCATGAAAGCAAAGAGTGAGGTTTTCTCTGTGTTTCAAAATTTTCATAAAATGTTTTATACTCAATTTGGGGCTGTTGTCAAAATCTTACATTCTGATAATGGGGGTGAATACATTGATTCGGGGTTAGAGAGATATTTTTCCACTCATGGCATTATCCATCAGACTTCTTGCACAAATACCCCGCAACAAAATGGGGTCGCGGAGTGCAAGAATCGTCATCTTCTTGACATGGCTCGGTGTATGTGTTTTATATGGGCGTGCCTCTGTCCCATTGGGGCGAGGCCGTTCTCACCGCTGCCTATCTCATTAATCGTCTTCCTACTCTAGTATTGCATAAAAAGGCTCTTGTCTAGGTTCTCTTAGGGTCTGCGTCTCTATTTTCTATTTCTCCAAAAATCTTTGGGTGTGTCTGTTTTGTTCACAATCATTCCCCGACTAGCACGAGATGGCCTCGGGAACACATCAAACATCTCGGGAGGGACCAATGTAAGTTGTGAAAACTTACGAAATTAGCACGGGACTTCCGGTTTGAAAAGTAACTTGAAAAAAGACACTTTTTTCACACTTAAGTTTTAAAAAAAGGCCATCGGGGGTCAAAATAGTGTAACAGTCACGAGAAGGCCTGTGGAACACCTCAAACACCTCAGGAGGGAGCATTGTAAGTTGTGGAAACTTATGGAACTCGCACGGGACTCCAGGTTTAAAAACTAAGTAAAAAAATGGACTTTTTTCAAACTTAAGGTTGAAAATAGGCCATCGGAGGCCAAAATCGTGTAACAGTCACGGGAAGTCCCGGGGAACACCTCAAACACCTCGGAAGGGACCAATGTAAGCTGTGAAAACTTACGGAACTAGCACGAGACTCCCGATTTGAAAACTAAGTCCAAAAAGGCACTTTTCTCACGCTTAAGCTTGAAAATAGGCCATCGACGGCCAAAATCGTGTAATAGTCACGAGAAGGTCCGAGAACACATCAAACACCTTGGGAGGGACAAATGTAAGTTTTGGAATCTTACAGAATTATCACGGGACTTTCGGTTTGAATAGTAAGTCGAAAAAGATACTTTTTTCACACTTAACATTTAAAATAGGCTATCGGGGGCCAAAATCATATAACAGTCACGAGATGGCCTGGCGAAGTCCTCAAACACCTCGGGAGGGACCAATGTAAGTTGTGAAAACTTACGAAACTAGCACAGGACTCCCAGTTTGAAAACTAAGTAAAAAAAGGAACTTTTCTCACACTTAAGCTTGAAAATAGGCCATCGGGGGGACAAAATCGTGTAACAGTCACGAGAAGGCCCAAGGAACATATCAAACACCTCGGGCGGGACCAATGTATGTTGTGAAAACTTACGGAACTAGCACGGGACTCCCGGTTCTAAAACTAAGTTAAAAAATGTATTTTTTTCACACGTAAGGTTGAAAATAGGTCATCGGGGGCCAAAGTCATGTAACTGTCACGAGAAGGCCCGGGAACATCTCAGACACCTCAAGAGGGGCCAATGTAAGTTGTGAAAACTTACGGAATTACCACGAGACTCCTGGTCTGAAAAGTAAGTCCAAAAATGCACTTTTCTCACACTTAAGGTTGAAAATAGGCCACCGGGGGCCGAAATTGTATAACAGTCACGAGAAGGCCCCAGGAACACATCAAACATCTCTGGAGGGACCAATGTAAGTTGTTGAAACTTACGGAACTAGCACGGGACTTCTGGTTTGAAAACTATGTCGAAAAATGCACTTTGTTCACACTTAAGCTTGAAAATAGGCCACTGGGGGCCAAAATCGTGTAACTGTCACGAGAAGTCCTGAGGAACACCTCAAACACCTCGGGAGGGACCAATGTAAGTTGTGGAAACTTACGGAACTAGCACGAGACTCCCGGCTTGAAGACTAAATCCAACAAGGCACTTTTCTCGCGCTTAAGCTTGAAATAGGCCATCGGGGGGCCAAAATCGTGTCACAGTCATGGGAAAGCCCTGGGGAGTAATCAAACACCTCGGGAGGGACCAATATAAGTTATGGAAACTTACAAAACTTATTAAGCCTTGCCAAATACTGGGGTGCCCAATACAAAAATAAACACAGATACACGTGGGTACATTCGCACGTTGTTATATTCTCATTTCATGTATCGTCAAGATACAATTAATCACATACGTAACAGATGATTGCATACTTATCAGATATCGCATGCTGAACATTTACTAAGTAGTTATATATTCAAATCATGTTCACTTTTCACATAGATACCCATTTGCAGAATTGAATGCACATAAGCAACTTTTCATGACTCATATGTTCATGTATGTGCATTATAACAAAACAAACTTGTTGTACACATTAGTGCAACAATTCATATCTTATATAATCACATGTTCTCATCATTTGATTAAGCTTGCATTATACTTTATACAAAAAAGTCACGGGTATGCATCTACTAAAGGGCATATGTATTCAAATAATTTGTAATGCAAGCGAATCACAAACTTATAACACATAATCATTCGCAATTAACATTTAAGCGTATTTTTGATGCTTTCAGATTCATACTTATTACATGAATGCATCCTAGATCTCCTCTAGACCCTTATTGCTCTTTTGGACAAGTGTGTGAGTTATTAACTCGTGCTCTGATACCACTCTATCATGACCCGAACCCGCCCCATGGGTTAAGGACATAACTGGCCAGTAATCATGAGATTACCTACGGCCTCAAACCAAACCAAACGTATTTTAACAAAGTTAACGGGGGCCAAACGGAAGCAATTTTAAATCTTTGTCCATAGAGCCGTGCTTATATGCACATCATAACATTCCATACATACATATGTTAATAACTCACAACAGAAGGTATAGTAACATAAAGTTCTATACAGACAGGATCATTCAAATCTAAGTCAGCCAAAAGAAAGCTATATACAGACGTACACCAAAGTCCTCGCCAACATGACAAAATAACATAGGATGACAAAAGGGCGAAGACATGTCTCGTGCGTGAGACGCGAGGGCTGACTCTTCAAACTTTAGTTGTTCCATACAGACTTCACTAGGGCTGGGTTTGGACTCCTCTTGGCTCACCTACAAACATATGAATGAGCGTGAGCAAAAGCCCAGTGAATAATATCAAATAAGGAATATACATTGGAACAATATACATCAAACAGCCTTGGGCCCAATTCATATTTCTAACTAATACATACATACATAGATATATGTAAGTTAAGTAACTGTGGTTCCAAACATATCATACGGCCTCGGGCCCAATCCATTCGTATCGTTCATGTCGAATTGTTATTCGTGTCAAACTGTCATTCGTATCAAACTGTTATTCGTGTCAAACTGGCCTCTGGTCCATTCATCCATGTCAAAACGGCCTCTGGCCCATTCATTTATGTCAAACTGGCCTCTGGCCCATTCATGTATGTCAAAACGGCCTCTGGCCCATTTATTTATGTCAAATTGGCCTCTGGCCCATTCATGCATGTCAAACTGGCCTCTGGCCCATTCATGCATGTCAAAACGGCCTTCGGCCTATTCATTTATGTCAAACTTTCATTTGTGTCAAAACGGCCTTTGGCCCAATCATTTATGTCAATCGGCCTTCGGCCCAATCATTCATGTCAATCAAACTTTCATATCAAACTGGCCTTTTAGTCCTTTCAAACTTTCATATCAAACTTTGTCCACCATTCAAACTAATGAACTTTACAAAACTTACATAGAAGTAAGCAATTGGACAACAACATATTTCAGATATTACTCACAGTGATCGGCTGGTTGGTTCGCCCTGGAGCTCGACCCTACACATTTCATGAACACAAAAGGGTCACAAACAATTCGATCCGTTATAAATTCACATTTTCCTCTTTAGGCTCCATTCTTATCTCATTAACTCAATTACAATGCTCAATGCAAGCCTAAGAGTGTTTGCAAGCAAAAGAGAACAGAAAACGGAACACAGAATGCATTTCCAAAATTTCAGAAAACAGGGTCCCCGCTCGAGCGTGGACTTCCCCGCTTGAGGGGACCCAAGAGGCCTACAAAAATACTGGATGCATCAAATTTACGCTCGAGCGTGAGTTCTGGCGCTCGAGCGGAAGGCCTCTCTACATGGATCCCCGCTCGAGCGGACACCATGTCTGCAGAAAATGTTGGGTGCCCGTTTTTCACGCTTGAGCAGCGGTTTCCCTGCTCGAGCGAGCACCAAACTTTCTGGGTTTTCCAGAACTGTTCTTGAGCTTCAAATACACATTCAAGCTAGTATTTCTTGCATTTCACAGCCCATAACTCTCATATACATATACCAACATGATATAAACACCAAATTACACATATTGAAGCTCAATTCCCATGAATCAATCACATGCAAATCCAAATTATACCAAACTTACTTCCAATACATTAAATTCATGCGTTTAAGCTTCATATCTTCATCAATCATGCATGCATGTCAATTCTTGACTCCATTTCTATTTCAAATGGTACAAATGGTGCTTATGGTACTCAACAAAACTATGCTTGCATGTATGATTCAACACTAATATTTCCATATTCAACTTAATACATGCTTGGTTATGTAAAAATCATGGTGATCCTATACATGCATGTGCACATTAACTCAAATTCATCAATTATAGCCCAACTCTTGTTCTTGATCACCAATTAATCTTTAATTCACAAAATCACAAGTTCAAACTCATGAATTTACTAACCTAGGAGCTTTATCTTCCAAGCTTATGCTTAATTCTTGAGTGTAGCTTCAAGATTACCAAGTTCCTTAGCAAATCTCTACCTTGAGCCTCTTCTCTCACTAAATTCAGCCCCTCTCTCTCTCTAGAGCATGATTGCAGACGTTAGGCTCAAAAAGAAACAAAATGAGAGTGTAATGGCCTTAATAAGAGCTCCCTTGGTCACATTATTCTAATATAAAGTAATTGAGCACTAATTCATCAAATTCAATCTGATTAATTTGATCCGAATCAATTTTCAATCGAATTCCACCGTAGGCTCTAAAAATTATGCCAAACATAATGGCGCAGTCAATTTTGGTTTCTATGGCCGATAAGGCCTTTAATTTAAATTCCAAAGCAGGTAGTCAAACAGATATTCCTACGGTGAATAGATAGAAATTCAAAACCACATATATTCATATAAGTGGCACTCAAAATCATATCAAACACATAATCATATGCATAAGGAGGATAAATTAGCATAATATGGAACAAGGGTATCACAAGCACGGAACTCCCAGTTTGAAAAGTAAGTCGAAAAAGACACTTTTTTCACACTTAAGCTTGAAAATAAGCCATTGGGGGCCGAAATCCTGTAACAGTCACGAGAAGGCCCGGGGAAGATTACGCCAAACTTTGTTGAAGGGCTAACAACATATGTCCACTATATTTTCCATAACTTGAGCCATCAATGATGCCGATAAGCTAAGTGGGGATGATCTAGCTGGTGAATAAGGGGTACTCTAAATAGTTGATGCGACTTTTGTTCTTTTGCTTCGTGTGATCGGTGGCAAAGAAACTAACACTGGCTATCTTTAAACCAAATCTGTAGTCTTACAAAGTCTACCAACACGAGTCCACAGAACTTGGGTATATTTGACTGTTCTGAAACTATGGTGCCCAACTACCTTGCAAAAATAAAACAGAACCCCCAATCAAATTTCAGCAGCATGCTGGTTCAATTGATTACTACTAAATCACACTGAAAAAATGAACTCAAACCCCACAAACTGAAATACCTGAACCATTCATCTGAATCTGAGAATCCCCATACATTGCACATAACACATAACAGGAAAGAGAACAAACACCCTTATGGGGGCTAGGGTTACCCTCTCCTAGCTTTGAATTGATCTAAGGCTTCACTATTCAAACAAGAGATATCATAAATCCTAGAAATGGGAAAGCATCATGTCCTAATTTTGGAAGGTACTATAGCTCACTATATGCATAAGGTTGGCTCTACTCTAGGGGTTAATGTCAAGGTGATGCTATGAAAGAGTCCTTTGGGTAATAACCAATGAAAATCCCAGGAAATCAGAAGAGTCAATATAGCCTCTCATCGAAATCTGAGAACCTTAGATAGGAGAACTACATTTTTAGCAGATCTCAAAAAGTTATAACACAAGGGCTCTAAAGTAACGTAGAGATAGGTATAGTGTCACGAAAAGTTTGCCTACACTCCCACCAAAATCTGGGCAACACAGGAACTTTAAGTTCACCATTGCATGCAATGCAATGAATATATAATTGAAAATAAAATTCATATCATAGAGGTCGAGTCAAGGTTTCTTAATATCCCCAACGGAGTCACCAAAAACTGTCACATGCCCGAGGGGTACCCATGGGCGTTAAACAGTTCGGGCCCTCTATTTATTTGATCTAGTCTCACAAGTGCAATATGAAACATAGATGAGAGTCCAGATTTGGCAACTTTTATAGCAAATCTATTTTATTGCAAAACCATTGCCAGAAATGGACTGCATCACCAGATCTTAGAGTCATTTTGGGAAAATTAGAAAACCAGTGACTCGTGCCAAGGTCATTGTTCCTCGTAACCAAAGATGGTTCTCTTAGAACCTTAGGTATGAGAGAGGAAGGTTATTAATTGAGCACTCCCACTCACCCGATTAAAGATCGGTCTCTACTAAACGATGATATGAGTTTTATTAACTTTATATGTTCATATTCTGATTATTAAATAAATCTTAAAAGTTACTATGTGAAGCATACAAATATAGACTATGCCATTCATTTTGGAACAACGTGATTTCATATGTTTTGAAAGAGTTTTGAAGTTGTACAACTAAAAGAAATTGAGTTTACAATCATGAAAATCAACAGCATTCCAAATTACGCGGCATAACCTCATCCATCGGCATTCATACGATTATATCAAGTAAGAAAGTATCCATATGGTAAGTGCTTAAACATAGTAAACAAAACACACACAAGCGGGATGCTAAAGCATGAAAAACTTACATATTCACCGACGTCCCGCAAACAGCTACAAAACAACGTTAGAAAACTATGCATGATCTTATATACATAATTCTAATGCAATTCACTCATGAAATGCAACTAAAGATTTGACTTCTAAGATATGACATGTGAATCATCTCAAGAATATGAGGTAGCGCACATAATCACATAGGAATTGATTAAAACCACAAATGCAAACTTAACTGAATTAAAGTGCATGAAACATGGATGCAAAGCATGGATATGATTAAAAAAAATATGATGCTTATGCACAAATAAGGAAAGCAAGTAAAAGAATAGGATAGAAAGAAGCGAGGCGGAGAATTATTACAACACTTGAAAGAATAATTACAAACCAAATTAGAGAGGGAGGAGGAAAATATTACAACAAAATAAAAACCTCAAAAAACACTCAAATAAAAAAAAAAACAAAATAGAAGTTTCATGCGTCTTGGAAACCACCGAAAATTGGTCAACATCGGAAGATTACGCCGTTTTATCAAAAAGAAGTTAACCGTCTGGCCTAGGCCTAGCAAAACTTGTCTTGTTGCAACACCGAGAAAAGAACAAACAAGAAATATGTAGGCGACTTAACTAACCACTTCCGGTTAGCTTACAACAAAACTAATATACAACTTAAAACAAGAAAATGACTATAAGATTGAAAGTGCAAGAAAATGAAAGAATTGAAAACTAACCGCTTCCAGTTAGATTACAACAAAACAATATGAAAATAAATATGAGCTAAACTAACTACTTGGATTACAACAAAATACTATGAAATAAAAAGTAAGAAAATAAATATGAGCTAAACTAACCACTTGGATTACAACAAAATGCTTTAAAATATGAAGTAAGAAAATAAATATGAACTAAACTAACCACTTCCAATTAGATTATAACAAAATACTATGAAATCGAAAGTAAGAAAATAATTGTGAAATAGAAAATATAAAGAAAATGAAAGACTTGAAATTCACCTTCCAGAGAAAAATTGAACTTCTCGATTTCCAAACTTCATCTTGATCACCCTCAATATTGTGAATTTTGATCTCAATCCTCAATTCAAGAGCTTGGAATTTGAGCTTAGAATAATGTTTTGGACAAGTGTATGATCACTGTTTAATCTTCTTCAACTTAGCAAGACTACTCTCACTTTGGTCAAAGCTTTAGGACTTGGTTCCTGAGTGGTGTTTGCAAGGAAATATGAGATGTATAGAGGCTTTATAACTTCACTAATTTGGAAAGACAACTCTCTTGCTTTCAAGGCTTTTTTTTTTCTCTCAAATTCTAACTCAAATTTAGTATTCTCTCTACACTTCTCTTCTAATTCATCTCCTCAAACTCAAGACTATAGCTCTCATTATATAGGCAATGCTAGTGGAGCAATGGTGGAAGACAAAGTGGATCATTTAGAGAAGATAATAGAGCTAATGGGGCACTAAAATGGAGCATTATCCTCGTTGGCTAAAGCACTAGTCAATGGAGGATGAGTAAGCATGCATTTGGTGCAAAAATAGGTAAGAAATAACATCACAAAGTGCCCCATACAGTAAAAAAAACTCGCCCAATGTGAATAGGTTGCGACCGTAGTAAGACAAGTTGCAACCGCGATCAGATTGGTCGTGCCCACGATGGTGCTACCGGTTGACCGGCTAGGGTGGATTATGTCCCTTTTTGCTCCCAGTTTGGTCTTGTTTCGCTCCGGTTTGGTCCCATTTCACTCCAGGTGTCCCACAGGGCTTAAACACTTGGCCGATATAGGCTTAGGGTTAGGAATAAAGCTCAAATTCTAAGCTCTCTTACTAATAATTTTGTGAGAAACACATTCTGATTGTCTTCATCGGGTAATCAAAAGAAAGCGCCCAAGTCTTAGGGCCGGTCAAAATGGGGTGTCTACAATATTTATGTGAATTTTTTTTTTCTTGTGACTAATTTTTACTATTTTTATAACTATTTATAAAATTGAAATATTTTGTGTGATTAATTTTTTTTACACTAGTCTTAAGTTTGAAACGTAAACTGTTTGGTTGAATTTTTAAATTTTGTCTTTTATTTTTTTTTAAAAAAATTAAAAGTAGCTTGATAAAAGATATCGTTTTCATTTTCATATGATTCTATTTTTGTTTTTAACGAAAATAATATTTGTATGTTTGAATAATATTTTTATATTAATTGTATAATTTGAGTTAATATTTTTATTAGTCTCTACGTTTTTTCTTCGCAGATAAAATAATATTTTTTATTTAAAAATTAATTTTAAAAAAATAATATAAAATATTAGAAATATTTTTGTAATATCTTTTTCATTTATAAATAACTCAGATATATATATATTTTTAAAGTATTTTGTAGGGTGCGAGTCTATTATGTGTGGGGGTACATGTTCATTATGTGTAGGTGCAAGTTTAGTATGTGTGGTGTCCAAGTTAAACCTATGTAGTGGTGCAAGTCTAGTCTGTGTTAGCATGCAAGTCGAATCTATGTGAGGGTGCAAGTTTAGTCTATATGGTGTGCAAGCCAAATCTTTTAGTCTATGTGGTGTGCAACTCAAATCTTTGTAGTTGTGCAAGTCTAGTCTGTGTTGGCGTGCAAGTCAAATCTATATGGGGTGCAAGCTTAGTCTGTGTAGGGTGCAAGTTGAATTTGTGTAAGGGTGCAAATCTAATCTGTGTGGGGCGCATGTTTAAGCCTCGTTTGGGAACATGCTTTTTTGTAATTTTTTAACTTTTTGGCTAAAATATGATATAAAAAAAAACTAGTATTTTGGGATGAATTTTTGGTTTTTTTTTACAAAAAGATATGCAATAAGTAGAGAGGAAAATGGATTCTTTGACTTTTTGGTATAAATTGTTGGTTTTTTGATTTTTTTTAGTGACTTTTTGGCTTTTTAACTAAAATCACCACTTGCCAAATGAGACCTTAGTCTATGTAGGGTGCATATTCAGTATGCGTAGGGTGTGCAAGTCAAATCTGTGTAGTAGTGCAAGTCTAGTCTGTGTTGGCGTGTATGTTGAATCTGTGTGAAGGTGAAAGTTTAGTTAGTGTGAAGTGCAAGTTTAATTTGTGAGGGGTGCAAAGTCTAATTTATGTAGGACACGAGTTTAATCTATGTAAGGTGTGGGGTGTAAGTCTAATATGTGTAGGGATACAAGTCTAGTCTATGTGAAGTGTAAGTTTAGTTTGTGTGGGTGCAAGTCTTACTTTGTATGTGGGATCAAACATGCCACTATTTTTTTTATTATATAATTATTTTGGTTTCAGTTATTATTTTCTAAATTACTATTATTAGGGACCTTAAAAAAAATTCTCCAAGTTTTCTCCTACCAATATATATATATATATATATATTAATTAGAAAAGTAATTTTATTATTTATATTAACTTAAATCATACAAATTATTTTAATTCTATAAATTTTTATATATTTTAGATTATTAATTTAAATTTTTATTAAATATGTGAAATATTAGTTGCATTTTAAAATTTTAAATATATTTTTAGAACAATATCAATTTTATAAAAATAGAATTTTTATATTAAATATTAAATATATTTTAATAAAATAAAATAATTTTAAAAATATAAAGATAAATTTTTTTTATTATTGTTTTTTTTATTAAAAGAATGAGGTGAGTGTATGTGTGCTGGGATAGAACTAGGAGAAGATTATGAAGGGTCATGACCTTTCTGTCTCTGTGAAAATTTTATTTTTCGTAGTACTTCTAAATATATATATATATATATATGTGTGTGTGTGTGTGTGTGTATGTATTATTTTATAAATAAAATAGCATCTTAGTATAAAAGATATATACTTCATTCTTTTCTCATCTTTTATTCTCTGTTATTTTTCTAGAAAAAAATTTATTCATTCTATTAGAGATTGTTTTTATGATATTTAAATTTTTTTATGTGTATATATATAATTAATATATCATATTGTACATATATGTGTATTTGTCTATACGGTAAAAAAATATTATTTATCTTTTAACCCCTATAGTAATAAAATCTTAATTTCATCTCCGCATGAGAGAGAGAGAGAAAGTATGTGCAAGGCATATTAGTGAGTGTAAGAGTTTAGGGTAAAATCCGTTTAGTTTAATTTTATAATTATGATTTAAGTGTGAAATTGTGATTTCAAGTGTCGAGTTGTGAGTTCAATTTTAAAAAAATAAAAATTTATTTGGTTATGAGTTTTGAAAATATTTTTGAGTTTTTGAATTTTGAATTTTGAAAAGAATTTTGAGTTTTAAAAAGAGTTTTAAGTTGTATTTTGAGTTTTAAGTTTTTGAATTTTGAGTTGTATATTAAAAATTTTCAAATTTATTTCTTTTAAATATTTAATAACGTTTAAGAAAAATTTATTTTTCATTTTAAATATTTTATTTGATTTTTGTAAATTTTTTAAATTCAAAACACAACTCCACACTCAAATCATAAGCAAATACATAACTTCAAACTCAATTCAAAAACTATTTTTAAAAGGGAGCTTTTTTGATAAATACATTTTCTAAGAGCTTTATTCCATCAAACCCATATTCTTTTTGATTATTCCATTAGGTCCAATTTGAGATAAGAAGACCAAAATACCCTTTTTATCTACTTATGTTCCATTTAGTTCACATTATTTTCTTATGTTTCAATAAGTCCTATGGGTGACATAATTACCAAAATACCCTTAATGTGAATGTTCACACCGTCAATATAAATGTTTATATCGTCAAGGTGTAGGGGCCCGGCTCATGTCGATCCTCGTGGGTGCCCGGAAAAATTCGAGTCGGGCTGGGCCGGCCCACAAGCCAAAAAAATAGGCCCGACCCGGCTCATTGATAATATGAATATTCACATTGACAAGTTAACATTCACATTGATAGGAGTGTAAAATTGGCCTGCGGCCCGTGAGCGGCCGGAAACCAGCCCGTCGCCCGGGGCCGACCCGTTCACAATATAAATATTCACATTGACATATTAACATTAACATTAACATTAACATTAACATTGACAAGAGTGTAAAATTGGCCCATGACCCGTGGGCAGCCCGAAGCCCGGGCCCGGCCCGTTGACAATGTGAATATTCACATTGACATGTTAACATTCACATTGATAGGAGTGTAAAATTAACCCGCGGCCTGTGGCTAGCCCGAAACCCGCCTACGGCTCGTGGCTGCCCTGGGCGGGCCCGGCCCGACCCATTGATAATGTAAATATTCACATTGACATGTTAACATTCACATTGATAAAAGTATAAAATTAGCCCGCACCCCGTGGCTGCCCGAAACTAGCCCACGGCCCGTGGGCGGCCCGGGGCGGGCCCGGGGCCAGGCCTGTTGACAATGTGAATATTCATATTGACATATTAACATTCACATTGATAAGAGTGTAAAATTGACTCGCGTCCCATGACGGCCTGGGGCGAGCCCGGTCCGGCCCGTTAACAATGTGAATATTCACATTGACATATCAACATTCACATTGATAGGAGTGTAAAATTGGCCCGTGGCCCGTGTGCGGCTCGAAACCCGTCGGCTGCCCAGGGCGGGCCCGGCTCGGCTCGTTGACAATGTGAATATTCACATTGACATATTAACATTAACATTGATAAGAGTGTAAAATTAGCCGTGCCCGTGGGCAGCCGCGAAGCTCGGCCCCAGGCGACGCGGGCCCGGCCCGTTGACAACGAAAATATTCACATTGACATATTAACATTCACATTGATAAGAGTGTAACATTAGCCGTGCCTCGTGGCTGCTCGAACACGCTCACGGCCGTGGGCGGCCCGAGGCGGGGCCGGCCCAGCCTGTTGACAATGTGAATATTCACATTGAATGTTAACATTCACATTGATAAGAGTGTAAAATTGACTCGCGTCCCATGGCGAGCCGAGCCCGTGGGCGGCCCGAGGTGGCCCGGGTTTGGGTCCGGCCTAGCCATCGGGCCGCGGGCGAGCTTCGGGCAGCGAACAAGTTTTACACTCTATCAAAGTTAATGTTAACATGTCAATGTGAATATTCACATTGTCAGGGTCGGGCCAAGGCCCGCTCGGGCTGCGATCGGGTTTCGGCCGCCCACATGGGCTGCGGGCTAATTTTACACTCCTATCAATGTGAATGTTAAATGTCAATGTGAATATTCACATTGCTCAACGGGCCGGGCCGCCCTGGCCGAGGTCGGCCTCGGGCTGGCCCACGGTCACGGGCCAATTGTATACTATTTTATCAATGTGAATATTCACATTGTCAACAGGCCGGGCGGGCCTCTCGGGCCGCCCATGGGCCGTGAACGGGTTTCGGGCAGTCACAGGGCAGTGGGGTTAATTTTAATCGTATCAATGTGCAATGTTAACATGTCAATGTGAATATTCACATTGTCACGGGCGGCAGGCCCAGCCTCGGGCTACGATCGGCTTCGGCCGCCCAACGGGCGCGGCCAATTTTAAACATCTTATCAAATGTGAATGTTACATATCAATGTGAATATTCACATTGTCAACGGGCCCGGGCCGGGCCCGCCCCTAGCCGCGGGTGGGCTTTTGGGCCGTCCATTGGGCGTGGGTCCAATTTATACTCTTATCAATGTGAATGTTAACATGTCAATGTGAATATTCATATTGTCAATGGGCCAGGCCGAGCCTGCCCCAGGCTGCGGGCGGTCTTTTGGCCGCCCATGGGCCGCTGTCTAGTTTTATACTCTTATCAATGTGAATGTTAACATGTCAATGTGAACATTCACATTGTCAACAGGCCAGGCCTGCGCCTACGGGCCGTGGGCAGGTTTCGGGAAGCTACGAGGCGCAGGCTAATTTTACACTCCTATCAATGTGAATGTTAACATGTCAATGTGAATATTCACATTGTCAATGGGCCGGGCCGGACCCGCCCCGGGCTACGGGCGGGCTTTTGGTCGCCCATGGGCCGCGGCCTAATTTTATACTCTTATCAATGTGAATGTTAACATATCAATGTGAATATTCACATTGTCAACGGGCCGGACCGGATCCGCCCCGGGCCGCCCATGGGTCGCGGGCGGGTTTCGCGCCGCCACGGGAGGGGAGCCAATTTTACACTCCTATTAATGTGAATTTTAATATGTCAATGTGAATATTCACATTGTCAACGGGTTGGGCCCGCCCTGGCTCGCGTGCGGGTTCCGGGGCCAATTTACATTCCTACAAATGTGAATTTTAAAATATGAATGTTCACATCATTAAATTGCTAATCGTTGAAAAAATATTTATAAGGGTATCAAAATTAAATATAAGGGCATAAGTGTCCAAGAAAATAGTGTAAATCAAGAAAATGGACTTTATGGAATAAAACTATACATACATGGGACTAAATGGGTTAAAAAATTCCTTCATGAACTTCTTGGGTTAAAACACTTCTAAATTGGACTTATCAATAAAAATCTCTTTTTAGAACTCATAACCAAACATATAACTCAAAACTCAATTAAAAAACTTTTTAATCAAAATATATATTTTTTATTTTTTTATTTTATTGAAAAATATTTTTTGTTATTTTTTTAAGTTTTGGCTAAATAATTTGTTATGGTTTAGATATATATGGCCATCCAAATTTTTTTGAAATTAAAAAAAATTAAATATTTTAAAAAATAAAATCATGATTTTAAAACATGAAATAAAAAAATATTTTTTTAAATCTTTCTTTAAATAAAATTTTAAAAAGAGTTTGGTTATGAATTTTGAAAAAAAATTTAAATTAAATTTTGAATTGTGTGTTTGGTTATACATTTAGAAAAGAATTTTGAATTTTTTTAATTAGAATTACAATTGCAAAAGAGTTTGGCTATTAGAATTTTTAGGGGCGTGTTTGGTTACCATCCAACAACGGCTATACTCACCACGGCCCCCACCCAACGGTACATTTCTCTCACAAAATTGCAACGGCGACAAATGTTCCTCTTACATCTTTTTATCCTCCTCTCTCCTCATTGCGATCGAACCCACTATCGCTCTTTGAAAAGTTTTGGTTAGAGTTTCTCTCTCTCTAGAATGGACAGTGGGAGTGCACCAGCAACAGCGAAGGGTTCATGCTAAGGAAATTTGCGGAAGTGGGTTCGGGATCCACCGCGAAGAAAGGGCTTTCGCAGTTGGCAAAACGACGCCGCCACCACCGGGAAAAAATTACCAGAGAAAATGACTTTGATGATGATGAGCAGTACCGTGAGAACCCCTCCTCCTCCTCCTCCTCCTTAAGCCGCCGGGCCAGTTTGGTTGAGAGGAAATCGCTTCTTCCTGCTGTGGCGGCATCCACCCCACCCGGATGTCATTCGGCGGCTGGGGATTGGGATTGGGACGTCACGGCTCAGGTCGAGGGATTTCAAGAACATTTCCATTTTCGCCACAATTGACAAGGCTAGTAATTTTACATACATAATATGTGCTATATATTTACATATATACATATTAATTGTGCCAAATTTAGTTGTTTGAATTCTCAACTTGTATGTGTAGAATTTGTGTGAAAGTATCTTTTTCAAGTAATTTGTATAGAAGCATGGTTTAATTTTTCAAGTAATTGGTTTTTATCGGTTTATCTTTGAAAACATGCCAATTTATTCTTTAAATTGGCATGGATAGAAGCATGGTTTTATCGCCTCTGCTTTAAATTTATTCTTTCTTGAGCTTCTTGTACTCTCCATCAATGCCCGATGCGCGAAACTGTATGAATGTGGTTAATAAATGTGAGGGGACAAAAGAGCAGTATTTTAGCTCTCCAATACTTGTAGCATTCTTATTTGTAAAAGACCCCATTAGAATGAAATGGAAACTTCAATTGAAGAGTGGTTTGTTTTATTGTTATATGGTTGGGATTTACTTAGAGAGAACAAAATTTGAAGAATTCAGGGAGACGAAGAATTGGGGAAGAAACATTAAATTGGCTTTCTGTTAAGCACCTTAAGCAGTTGCTGATATGACGTACTGGCACCTTTGGAATATCTTTTGATTTTTTGTCATTTGTAAAATGAGAGGAGTATCGATGGCCTATGGTGTAGAGTTGATGCTGGTGGGAGGAATAGTTGATTTTCTCTGTGTAAGATTGGAACTCGACCATAAATTTGAATGGTTTAGTTCAGCTTTGTATTTCTCTATATTTCTCTATATATCTATCAATATATCTCACGTTTGTCGTCCTTGTCTTTTTGGTAATGTTTGGTTCATTTCAATTTGACCTTGTAGCTTTCTTTGTTTGTGAGATAGTATGAGCCACCTTTACATTTATTTCGAAGTTTGTTGTAATCTGATGTATGATCATTTGAAATTTTGTTCTGATAGTCTAGAGATGTTTGCTATATCTCTTCAAGAATAATGTTGAGATGTCTATCACAAAGTTGAGTTATTGAAATTCTTTTATTTTTTTAGGTATGATATGGAGGCTACGTATTTTGATGAACAACAAAAATACCATTCCTTTTCCTCATTGGTCTAGATTTTGCACAACTAATTTAAATAGAGTGTTCCTTTTCTTACCCTTTTTTGAAAATTTGCCTCATTTTAGACATGCAAGGATTGTGGTGTGACCATTTCATCTTGCCCTGTGTGCCGGGAGCCCATAAAAACTCGCATTAGACACTACTCTTGAAAGGGTATGTGAAGCAACACTCTGCCCTCTACAGTTATTCTGAGACAAAAATTATGCAATATTTTGGTTACTTCTCTAGTTTGTTCTTTGCGCAAGTCATACTTGTGGTTGTGTTCAAGGTAAGGTGTGGAGAGTTTTTAATGTTGTTGTTAGTGTACTTTTCTGTGGGAAAATTGTCCAATTCATTTTGTAAATTGATTTGGATATTCTGCTGCTGCTTCTGATTGGTATCTGCCTGGGTTGTATTTAAAGCCCTCTTCTTTCACATACTTGAGTCCCACAATCTAGGGCCATGAATGTTGTTGTAATCTTATGGAATGTCAATAATATGAACTAACATATTTTTTCTCTATCCTCCCCCTCCCTTTTTTTTTCCCCTGGTTTTGGTAATTTTAAACAAGATTGGCCCGTACCTTGGTTCCTTGAAGCATCCATATTTATTGGAGAAATGGGTCTGTCAAAATTTTGAATGTGATTTTATTTTTTTAGAAAGAAAAATATTAAAAATCTCAAAAATTTTACTAAATATTTTACCAAATGTTTCGCATTGATGTGTCACACTATGTGAGCCCAACACTCATGTGAAATATTTAGTAGAAATGTATAGTTGTGTTGTATTTTATTTACTTGTGTTGTGGGGCATATAATCTGAGTACTCATGTGAAATATTTTATTTATGATTTGTTTTCACTTATTTCTCTATGTAGAATTAAGGAATCCCCTAGTGAATTCTAGGGCTTTGCATCTAATATATATATATATATATATCAAATTTGTTTTAATTCAACACTTAAAATTTTATCAAACAAATTTTCAACTTAAAAAAAAAAAAAATTCAACATTCAATACTTCATTTTTAATTCACTTTTTTTAAAACAAAATAAAAAAGAATATACAATACAATACAATAGTAATACAAAACACGGTTGGACATGAAAGCAAGCCTAACAAAAAAATTCTGCACACAAGTGAAAATCACCTAATTCTATCATAAAAACTTGGCTTGGCTATGTAGAACGCCCATGAGAAATCCTCAAAATCCGTGAATCATGTCTGGTTCTTCAACGCTACCAATCAGGAGATTGGAAAAAAAGAATGCTAACTAGAAGTTCCACCGATCTATTGGACCTTTGCTTCTGCCATGTCTTTCTGTGCCTTTTTCCTCCAGTAAAATATCGGACAGTCCCGGCTGAACAAAAACATACCATTGAAAGATCAAGACACAAACAACACAAAGAATAGAAAGAAACAAGTGTCATAAGTTCAACCGCCAAGGCAATTAATTGGCAATTAATCGGCCATCATTCGAGACATCAAACTGAAAGACCAAAACCAAAGGTACGAAACCAAAAGTTGAGTTTAAGGAAAACCTAGTTCACAACACATCCTGATGAAGAGAACCTTGACACTCCTGGCATTGCGTCCATTGCGTCCACAGCCTCCCAAAAAGCTTCTCTAAGTCGGACACTGCAATCAATCCATGTTTATTGGTTATTCCAGCACGTCTTCAGAGTCAAATTAACATTGTAATATCAAATGAGTACAATTTCTAGCATACCATTTGCTACAGTTTTGCAATAGAGTTCAGCTTCTCTTCCTTTGCAATGTGAACAGAGAGTTCGATCAGAATTGCTGGTCCAAACAACAGCAATTTTCATGATTAGAGAAAAACAAATGCATTCACATGCAGCAAATTCTCAAAAGAGGAGAGCATGGACTTTCATTTCTTCCATAATATAATATTACTCACTGCCACATACAGTAATTCTTTTTGGGTGAACCACTGAACTAAACCTAAGTTTTAACCCTCAAAAAGTATTGTATGGAACTATACAAGATCTTTTGTCTTTTAATTGAGAGAGAGAGATGTTAGTGGCATTTCTAAACTGGAAGTCATTCCTATTTGAGCACTTCAGAAAACATTGGTGTTTCTATTTTTTATTTTTGGCCACAGCGGAACATGCAATATATGTTCACTCTCCAATAAGATTTGTAGAGTTTGTTGGCACTAATAATTAGACATTAATTTGAGTTAAAGGAATCACTGAAGAGTTGCAGTCTTTGTCTGTTGAAGCTAATTTTCAATTAAAAAAAAAAATCTAACAGTAGTGAGGAGTATAAAAAAAAAAAAATAGAAAAACAAAGGAAGGACTGAAGTAAGAAACATGGAAACAGCATAGCATTTGAACTCTACCTGATTAGAGCCTTGCAGCCAATGCAACTAAGTTGCTTCTTAGCAAATTTCATTATGCCACTGTTTGAAGGAGTTGAGATGGAGATAGATCTTGTGTGACTTCCTTGAAGAAGTTCCTTACTGGCATTCTTCAAAATGGGCTCAAAAATTCTTAAACGTGGCTGCAGGTGCATATTATTTATGAGACCAAGTTGAACAAAGTAAAAGATAAAATGCAGAGTATCAGATACTAAACTAACCTTGCTTATTTGATTTTCAAGGTAGTATTGAGGGTCTATAGGTATACTATTTTCTAGCACGTAAATAGGATCCTCCGACTTCTCATAAGCCTGATTGTCATCATCAAATGATCAATTTGATTCATACACCAAGCACACAAAACACCAATGTGGTTATGAAAAGATAAAACTATGAAACAGATTACCTTGGCACCTTTTGCAGCTTTAATAATGACATAAGGTACACTATCGCCGACATTTGGAGCAGTAGCAGCATCTCGCTGTCAATTGAAACAGGGACAACTTAAAAAAATTTCATTACTTGACCAATTAAATTGGTGTTATGGACACCTCAATTGAACTTATAAACATTATACTGTTCATACCTCAAGCATGTGTAACAATAATATAGAAGTATGTCATACACAATGTTTTGAAAACCAGACCGTTGATCAAACCGCAAAAAAGACTGGGTCAAGGGTCACTAGTGTTGATTATAGAAATTAAAGTACATTGAATCTTTTTTGTTTTTAATATTATGTATATAATCTGTGATTGTGTCAATTACTGATTTAATATTGTTTCCTTATTTATATAGGTTCCTTATTTATAATCTATTATACACACATGGCCTCTACCTCATTCATGGGTAAGCCAAATAATTCTTTTCATTCTTTTTGATATCAGAGTTAGGTTAAGTACCCAATAATTTTGCTTCACCGGCGAGCGGTAGCCTTGCCTTGGCTGCCCGCCGAACCTCAACCCATTTCACTGCCATATATTTTCTTTCAGTACCACTTCGTGATAATCTCTTCCTCTATCCACTGGTTTATTCATATCCCAAATATCTCCATCATATTTTTTTTACTCGCAATATATTTTTGTGTGTTTCTGTTCCACTTTGTCTCTCTATTTCAACCTCAAATAGGTTTTTATCTTCAAACCTATTTGAGTTTGAAGAAGAGGTATTATACCTATATAATGGTGAGCATGGTGATATACCATGCCGCTCCCTCTAGCGCACAACCCAAGTCTCTCTCTTGGCACACCACCTAAGCCGCCCCCTCTAGCGCACCACCAAAGTTGCCCCCTAGCGCACTATCTAATAAGCCGCCCCTTGGCGCACTCAGTCATCTATTGTCATCGTTCAACACCACGTCATAAGTTATATATGTGCCACGCTTGTTGGTTCAACATCTAGTTCTCTACATCGGTCCAACGTGACCCCATTAAACTATCTCGACATTGATTCCAATTAGTCTCTAGAACAATCAGGCATGACTCCTTTAAACTGTTTCGACATTGATTCCGATTACTACAACGGTCCGGCACGACCATAAACTATCCCCCGGCATTATTAGCTTTGGCCTGTAATGCCAACCAGGGTCTTGTTGGCTGCCGACCAGGGTGTTTCCTAGCCATAGATGCTTCGGCAGCTCTTCTAGGACAATTCAGCCCCTGTTTTTCCCTTTCCAGGGCGTGTTGCTGATGTATTAAGCACTTTTTCGACATTTTTCATTTAGAGGACTACCAGATTTGCTCAATAGCATTTATTTGAACTAGCCGTTGAGTTTTTTCCGACTTCTTCCAGATTACCGAATTTCCCTCAGACTTTTGTTTCCCATTGTCACAGGTTTTGGTTCTCTTGGTTTGATGACATCAGTGCTGGTATATCTGCTGTCAATTTTTATGTTTCTCTTCAAATGCATTCTTTTAGTGGTCTTGAGCGAGGTAGGCCTTCAGGCTTTGGAATTGAAGCTTGGTCTCTGGGGCTACTAGCGAGCCAAGTGAACCGAGCTCCGAGGTTTTGGGCACACGGGTAGTTTGAGGTCTTTGGAGATAGTGTGTAGACCTGGTCTGTCTAGGTGATGGCACTCAATTGGGCCACATGTCTCCTTAGGATGTGTAAACATTGTGCTAGAGACTTGCTTGAGAAGTCAAAGGGTGATGAAGCAATAATGTGGTGGTGACTTGTGTGGTTGGATCCATGTACCAACAATGTGTTATTTTATAACCAAATTAGTAGAAAAAGTTTAGGATCATAGAAATCGATTACGGAATTGGACATAACCCTTCCATGGGTATGGAAGGAGTGGGCATTCATCGGGCCGGGGCAGCATTACATAATAAGAGATTTTGTGTCTGCTTAAGCCCGGTTTGCCCCTAACATCGGGCTTCTACATTTGCCCAAGCCCAGCCTGGTCCGACTCAAAAAATAATTATAAACCCCAAGTCCACCAATCGGAGTATATGTTAAAAAAATAAAAATAAAAATTAAACATTTCATAATTAAATTCAATCACACATTATATT
Organism: Camellia sinensis; assembly: GCF_004153795.1. Lineage (NCBI taxonomy): Eukaryota > Viridiplantae > Streptophyta > Magnoliopsida > Ericales > Theaceae > Camellia > Camellia sinensis. The sequence goes on along the minus strand of NW_021025317.1, from coordinate 937,165 downwards.
TATTAAATAAATATATTGATATCATTATAAATTAAAAAATTGTGTATAAATTGAAAGATTTCTTAAATAAATTCAATCATACATCACCACAAATATGAATTTCAATGAAATCAATAAAGATAAAGTCTAGATCTTAACAAAAAATACATATTTGAATACTCCATCTGTCCCAAAATATTAGTCCCTTATTCCATTTTTCATTGTCCAAAAATGTTAGTCCTTTTTAAAAAATCAAGGACTAAAATAATATGTACAATTATAACAATTGATATTTCTTAAAAAATATACTATCAAATCAAAGGGTAATTTTGAAAAATTAATATTTTTAAAGTGCAATAATTGTACTACCAAAAAAGTTGGATTCCCCAAAAAGGACTATTATTTTGGGATGGAGGGAGTATATATAATTAATTAATTAATTTAATAGCGGGCCGGGTCGGACTAGGTTGAAAATATAAATTCCAAGGCCGGAAATATTGGTCCAACCCGGTCCTATGGGCTAAAACAACTTTTCCAAGCCTAAAAAAAATAGGGCTGGGCCGGGCGGGCTAACGGGCCATCCACATTTCTAGAAGAACTTGAAATGAGCAAGGGCATATTCAAAATTTCCATAGAAGGGCATTTAGCATTTATGAAATATAATATTTCTACAACTTGTATAAGGCAAAGCGGAATTTTGAACTTTTAGTATGCTGAAGTCTGTAATTGAGGTAATCTGTTACTGACAACATAGCCAAAAGGGGTGGTGGTGTAGTTTTGAAAACTCAAGGAGAAGCTTATGTCAGTGTAATTTATCAATATCTTTTTCCTTTTTACCTGTTGGAAATTGTAAGTTCTTTGTTCTTGTTGTTAGCTTGTTTTCTCTTTCTTTTTTTCCTAAAGATTCAAGGACATTTTTCAAGAAGTTTATAAGAGTCATGGAAATCCAAGTTTGAGGCTGCAGGGATATGGTGAGCTATTATCCTGCATGTTGTTGGCTGGTTTTTACAATTGAAGTTGTTTCTGAAAGACTTAGCGATGGTAGGTATGAACATCGTCTTATTGATGACATGGTTGCTTATGCTCTTAAGAGTGAAGGATTATGTGTGGGCATGTAAGAATAATGATGGAGATGTTCAGAGTGATCTTTTAGCACAAGGTTAGTTAATTTTGTGGTAATGATTATCAAGTAAGCTCTCGTTATTTGTGAATATTAATGCTGCTTGTGGAATTGAATGTTTAATTTTTTGTTTTGGGAACATCATAGCTGAGGCAATGCCATAGATCAGATTATTTTTCTCATCAAAGTTCAAATTACCTAATTTCCCTCAGACTTTTATTTCCCATTGTCACAGGTTTTGGTTCTCTTGGTTTGATGACATCAGTGCTGGTATATCTGCTGTGTCAATTTTTGTGTTTCTCTTCAAATGCATTCTTTTATGTGCTTCCTCATTGAGTGTTTGAGGATATGGATGGGCTCCAGGTGTGCCCAGATGGAAAGACCATTGAAGCTGAGGCAGCCCATGGCACAGTCACCCGCCATTATAGGGTTCATCAGAAAGGAGGTGAAACTAGCACAAATAGCATAGCATCTATTTTTGCTTGGTCAAGAGGACTTGCGCACAGGTGTGAGATTGTTATTGCTTGGTTTTAAGTGCTACTGCTGGTTTATGCTATTCTAGATCCTCCTAGACTTTAAATTTAGTTTGCCTTGCAACCTTGGATTGAAATAAGCCATGTTGATCTTAATAGGGCAAGTTTAGACGACAATGCTAGACTGTTGGATTTTACTAAAAAATTGGAAGCAGCCTGTGTTGCAAGTGTTGAATCGGGAAAAATGACAAAGGATCTTGCACTTCTAATCCATGGACCCCAGTAAGTAGTGTCAAAAATGTGTTTTGTCCATGTGTTTGCTTTTTATCTGAATTATGTATATTGTAATTGGCTGTGTTTCATGCAGGGTTACTAGTGCACATTATTTGAACACTGAAGAGTTCATTGATGCTGTGGCTGCGGATTTGAGAGCGAGATTGTCCTACAAAGCGAAGTTGTAAACTACCACCTGCTGACTTTGTTTGTGCATGGCAATAATGTTTAGGCTGCCTTTTCATTCAGTGCACAGCAATAATGCTATCTGATTTTATGTTTAATTGTCAATAAAATCTTTGGCATCTTTTTAGCTATGAAATAGAGTGAAAGGGTAAATGCTTTCTTTGCACTGTCTTGACTAAATTTCTGTTAACCGTGATTATTGGATATTTTCACTGTTACCATTTTGTTGCCTTGTATGAGGGATATTTTCTATGTTACCATGTTGCTATTACCATGTTTGCTACATATGCTCTGCTAGTAGTGCAAAACAAAGAGGCAAGTGAGAAAGGTGAAAGATGGGTTGTTCTTTCAACTGGGTGTACTTATTAAACATGGGGAATCAAGGTCATTGATGCAGTCATTCGTCATTTACCACTTTGTTAGTCGTTGAATTAATAGCCTTGTTAATGTCAATTATAGTGTCAAGTAGTTGTAAGAGCATTGTTTTGATGGATGTGGTTTTTACTATAGTGCGATTATGGAAGCACTTTTAACTCCTGAAATACTCACTAAGGTTTACAATCAAACTAGTCTTTTCTTGTGACTTTTCTAATTGATCACATTTAAATAATCATTGATTCAACATTAATCAATTAACAAGTGTTCATCTCATAAATTGTGTAAAATAAAGTGCATGTAAAAAAGGTGGAAACAATGATTTATAGTGGTTTGCCATGCCCTATGTCTAGACCCACCATCACCCTCCCTTGAACGTCAATGATTTATAATGGCTTGACAACCCATGTGTATAGATTCACTATCAACCTCCCTAGCCAATGTAATCCACTAATCTGAATGAATTTTTCCTAACATCTCCTAAAACCTTCACAATTTTAATTAGATTTTTCTGAGTACCACCTTCAACCTTTAGCATACTTGAATTGAATGCCAACCACCATCAAAATAACACTTAACTATTAATTTATTATTTCTTCTAAAAGGTGTACTGAATATGATTTATGTTGGTAAGGTGATTTACTAAGACTTAGGCAATCTTCTAGGTCAATTGTAACTAACATTAACCCTTAACAACATTAACTCCCTATGTAATAAAATGGTTTATCTCAATTATTGAAGTGAAAATTTAGATTAATTTGTGACTAAAGCAGTTAGTTTAGCTAGGGACACTTGGGGTGGGCAGCTACGAACCAAGATTTTGGATACTCCACCTTCAGACTGGATGATGAATAAGTTGTATGGATTGGGATCTTTGAGGCCTACTGTTGTTTATCTTCCAAACAAAAAAACAAAAAAACAAAAAAAAGTATACTTCTGTTTATGGCTCCGGGAATTTTCTTTTTTAAAAACAAATTATTCCTACACACTAACACTTTGTTTTCCTATAATCTTGCAAGTGCATTTCCACATTTCCTACTAATCCATTTCCCTATAATCTTGCAAGTGCATTGCCATCCTTAAACGGATGCAACCAAAGCTAGAGGATATATAGCTGGCTTTTGGTTACAGTAATTTTGAACCGAGTGCCACTAAAGCTTAAGGATAGTTGGCTATTGGTTACAATAATCTTGAACCGAGTGCCAAATATTACAATAAACAAAAACAACAAGCGGGAAAGAAAATCATGTTAGGGTATAAACTGCAAAACTAACAAATAGTCCCAACAAGGCACCTACTATCACTTCAATCTCATTGTGGCCAACAGATTCTTTTAGCATGGCCCAACTATTTGCAATTTTTTTGGATTCTCCTTCAACATCAGATGCTAAGCTAGATGAAATCAGGATACCACTTTGCCTCTTTCGATTCTCAGATCTAAGTAATAGTTTAGCGTTTGTCTGTTTTGCTTGAAAGGTATCTGCTTCCTCCAAGAACAAAGGCCCAAAACTTTCTGAATTTGAGGATGATTTTCTAGGTTGAGAATCAACCAAATCATTGGCATCATTCGAAGAAGCTGAGTTCTGGAGCAAAACCCTATTTAATGCCTTTGCATGAATGCCCACTTCCGTTCTCACTCCCTGCAAAAGTAAAAATTCTGAATGAGGCTTGATACTTTTATGCTGTGTTGGATTTGGGGAGGGATTTAGAAAGAAAAAGAGAAAAGGTGTGTGAAATTAGGTGAAATGTAAGTATATTTTATTCACATTTCACATACATTTGTTATTTCCTTTTCCAAATCCCTCATCAAATCTCCCAACCAAACAGAGCGTTAGTCTGAACTCATTATCTACCCACAGAAACAACTGCATATCTTACAATGGGTTGGAGATCTATCAACATGTTTTGGTCACTATTGTTTGATACATTAGAGAAACTAGAGTCGCACATCTTTTGGTTCCCAAAAAATAAACATAATTCCATCTTCATGGGGATCTAGTTTAACTTTCAATCGCCAATACCTCCCAAATGAGGTGTTAGAGCACTTGAATGTGAAACATGATAGACAATTAGTAAACCATTGAACAAGGATGAGTCAAGTCTATGAATAACCAACCATAAAGTTATAAGAGATAACAAGGGCCTCAGTAATAGAATTAGTAGTGATTATAATGATGATGGCATAACCAAAAGTTCAGTAGTTGCACATAGCATAACTAAAAGGTATAAGAGATGCCAAGGACAGCCTTCTCTCTCCCAATCAGAATTCAGAGAGGGAAAGAAAAGGGTGGGTGTGCAGAAGAAGAAAATGAAATCACCAGAAATTCAAAGTAAATCTAATTATGTGACCTAAATCCAAATATTGTTTTAAATTTAATCTGATACGTGGTGGGACTCTCATTAGCAAACATTCAGCAAAGAAACATTGCTAACAAAAGCTGACATTTCTGTCATCCTTAATGCGGGTGGATCTGTATTAGATAAAATTTTATGTGACACAAGTAGGTTTGTGCCTAGATTTTGGTAAACCAAGCAGCCAAACTGAATTGCATCAATGCAATGTTGTGATTCATGAATATAAAACACTTTTCCTTCTGAAGTAGGAGATCTGCATAAGTCTATATGAGATGAGAATAAAATAGAAAAAACACACTACATGTATACCTGAGCGTCATACATGATAAGGCTAGCATAAACAACTGCTAAACTAAAAACTGCATCCGAAAGACCTCTGCAATCATAAGAACAACAATAGATATTAAACCTCCTCGAGAAATATATCAGCAACTTGCTCACCCACCCACACCAAACCAATCAACATGCACTTTCAAATGTTAAAAAAATACAGAATCTGCAAACATCCACCTTAAGGAGGGCACAATGAAAATGCAGCATTTTACCAATTTTACCCACCATTCAAAGCCAAGGACCGGGAAATGCCCAAAACACCTCGGGAGGGTCCAAGGTAAGTTGCAGAGACTTACGGAACTAGCACGGGACTCTCGGTTTGAGAACTAAATCAAAAAATGCACTTTTTTTCACACTTAAGCTCGAAAATAAGCCGTTGGGGGCTAAAATCGTGTAACAGTCATGAGAAGACCCGGGAAACACGTCAAACACCACGGGAGGGACCAATATAATTTGTGAAAATTTACGAAACTAGCACGGGACTCCCGGTTTAAAAACTAAGTCCGAAAGGACACTTTTCTCGCACCTAAGCTTTAAAAATAGTCCATCGGGGGGGCCAAAATCGTGTGACAGTCAAGAGAAGGTCCAGGGAACACCTCAAACACCTAGGGAGGGACCAACGTGAGTCGTGGAAACTTACGGAACTCGCACGGGACTCTCGGTTTGAAAACTAAGTCAAAAAATGCACTTCCTAAACACTTAAGTGTGAGAATTGGCCATCAGGGGCCAAAAAATCCTGTAACAGTCCCGAGAAGGCCCGTGGAACACCTCCAACACGTTGGGAGAAACCAATGTAAGTTGTGGAAACTGACGGAACTAGCGCGGGACTTCCGGTTTAGAAACTAGGTCAGAAAAGGTACTTTTTTCGCACTTAAGCTTAAAAATAGGCCTCGGTGGGCCGAAATCATGTAACAATCACGAGAAGGCCCGGGGAACACCTCGAACATCTCAGGAGGGACCAATTTGAGTTGTGAAAACTTAACGAACAGACACGGGACTCCCGATTTGAAAACTAGGCCGGAAAATACACTTTTCTAATACTTGAGCTTGGAAGTAGGCCATCGGGGGGCCAAAATCATGTAACAGTCGCAAGAAGGGCCGGGAACACCTCAAACACCTCGGGAGTGACCAACGCGAGTTGTAAAAACTTACGGAACTAGCACGGGACTCCCGGTTTGAAAACTAAGTTGGAAATAGACTTTTTCCGTACTTAAGCTTGGAAATAGGACACCGGAGGGGGGGCAAAACCGTGTAACAGTCACGAGAAGGACCGGGAAATGCCCCAAACACCTCGGAAGGGTCCAAGGTAAGTTTCGGAGACTTACGGAACTAGCACGGGACTCTCGGTTTGAGAACTAAATCAAAAAATGCATTTTTTTCACACTTAAGCTCGAAAACAAGCCGCCGGGGGCTAAAATCGTGTAACAGTCACGAGAAGGCTTGGGGAACACGTCAAACACCGCGGGAGGGACCAATGTAAGTTGTGAAAACTTATGGAATTAGCACGGGACTCCCGGTTTGAAAACTAAATCCGAAACGGCACTTTTCTTGCTCCTAAGCTTGAAAAATAGTCCATCGGGGGGGCCAAAATCGTGTGACAGTCAAGAGAAGGTCTGGGGAACACCTCAAACACTTAGGGAGGGACCAACGTGAGTCGTGGAAACTTACGGAAGTCGCACAGGACTCCCAGTTTGAAAACTAAGTCAAAAAATGCACTTCCTAAACACTTAATAGGAACACAAATTCAGTCTGTCATTGTTTCCATAACACAGGTGGGGCAATGCTGTCAAATGTGCACAGCGAATGGGTTGATTACCTCATGTTGCTCCAATATTTGCTCCTTTCTCATGCGTCGCCGCGTCTCCCATATTTCGGCATCACCCCAATCATTTAGCCAAGGGACGGAGCGTGTAGTATCCGACGCACTCTTACAGGGAGCGGCAAAACGATCCACCTAGGTCACTTCCACCATTGCAACCCTTCAACTATCTCATTCTCCCTCATAATGGCAGCTCATAATAATGATAATTCTACTGAAGTTGAAGAGAGACAGATGTTGATTTTACCACCTCCCTCCCTCTAACCCTTCTGATCAATGTCTTGGAACCCTACCCCATTCTTCCTCTCAGCGCCTTCCACCGTCCTCTTCCTCTTTATTAACAACAACAACAATGAAGCAAAAATTTGAATTAAAGAAAAAGATTGGGAGAAATAAGACGTTCGCAGTGGCATGTGATGAAGCTGGTGATGGATTGCGATGGAGGAGCTGGAGGTTTGTTATGGCTGTCCGATCATTGTTCATGGCAGTGTGAGATAGAGGCAGCGACAATGTGCTATGGAGAAGTCGGCAATTGGCGATGGTGTGATAAAGGCAGCGACAACATGCGATGAAGAGGATCCAACGATGCTGACATGCTATGGAGGTTCTCTCCGGTGACTTCTGCATGCGATGAAGGAGCCGGCATGAGGCTTTATGGAAGGCTTCGTATACGCTACGATAATCATTTTATTAAAACTAGTGGTCGGCACACGTGATGCGTGTGCAATTCAAATAAGTAAACATAAAACAAAATATTTATTTATATTTTGTGCCACTCAAATGGTAAGAGCCTTCTTCGTTAGATCTAAGGTCCAAGGTTCGAGTCTCACACCTCCCATCTAAATTTTTTGTTCTAAAAAAGAAAATGGACACCACCAAAGGTGTTCACTTTATCTGAGTTTTTTGCTTTAAATACAAAAATAGACGCTATCAAAAGGTGTTCACTTTATAATAGTATAGAAGATAGATAGATAGATAGATGGATAGATAAAGGCAAAAATGTAATTTGCAACAACTGTTAGTTTTGTTACATTTGTTGTTAATGTAATTATATCAAAACTACGAGGCTACTATATTTTCTCCATTCCTCCAGGGGCGTCAGTGTAATTTACCCATTTTCATTTTAGGTACTATAACTGATCTTCTGTGTATAGTTTAAATAACCAATTTCAGCTATGACAAATAAAAATCTAACGCATGCTACACACAAACAAAAACAAAAACAAAAACAAAAAAACTAATGTGGGGTAATTGTATCTGATGTCTGATGAACAACAAAAATACCATTCCTTTTCCTCATTGGTCTAGATTTTGCACAACTATTTAAATAGAGGACTGTTGTTGCAAATTGTTCCTTTTCTTACTCTTTTTTGAAATTTTGCCTCATTTTAGACATGCAAGGATTGTGGTGTGACCATTTCATCTTGCCCTATGTGCCGGCAGCCCATAACAACTCGCATTAGACTCTACTCTTGAAAGGGAATGTGAAGCAACACTCTGCCCTCTACAGTTATTCTGAGACAAAAATTATGCAATATTTTGGTTACTTCTCTAGTTTGTTCTTTGCGCAAGTCATACTTGTGGTTGTGTTCAAGGTAAGGTGTGGAGAGTTTTTAATGTTGTTGTTAGTGTACTTTTCTGTGGGAAAATTGTCCAATTCATTTTGTAAATTGATTTGGATATTCTGCTGCTGCTTCTGATTGGTATCTGCCTGGGTTGTATTTAAAGCCCTCTTCTTTCACATACTTGAGTCCCACAATCTAGGGCCATGAATGTTTTTTTCTGGTTTTGGTAATTTTAAACAAGATATGGCCCGTACCTTGGTTCCTTGAAGCATCCATATTTATTGGAGAAATGGGTCTGTCAAAATTTTGAATGTGATTTTATTTTTTCAGAAAGAAAAATATTAAAAATCTCAAAAATTTTACTAAATATTTTACCAAATGTTTCGCATTGATGTGAGACTCACACTATGTTAGCCCCACCAAACTCATGTGAAATATTTAGTAGAAATGTATAGTTGTGTTGTATTTTATTTACTTGTGTTGTGGGGCATATAATCTGAGTACTTCTAATCAATAAAATTTATTTATGATTTGTTTTCACTTATTTCTCTATGTAGATTCCCCTAGTGAATTCTAAGGCTTTGCATCTAATATATATATATATATATATCGAATTTGTTTTAATTCAACACTTAAAATTTTATCAAACAAATTTTCAACTTAAAAATAAAAAGAAATTCAACATTCAACTTTCAATACTTCATTTTTAATTCACTTTTTTTAAAACAAAATAAAAAAGAATATACAATACAATACAATACAATAGTAATGCAAAACACGGTTGGACATGAAAGCCTTACCTTATCTCTTAGACAACCCTAAGCAAACCTAACAAAAAAATTCTGCACAGGCCTCAGGGGAGGGGATGGTGCTAACTCGTACACAAGTGAAAATCACCTAATTCTATCATAAAAACTTGGCTATGTAGAACACCCATGAGAAATCCTCAGAATCCGTGAATCATGTCTGGTTCTTCAACGCTACCAATCAGGAGATTGGACTTCTGCAAAATATATATCCACTTCAAAAAAAGAATGCTAACTAGACGTTCCACCGATCTAATTGGACCTTTGCTTCTGCCATGTCTTTCTGTGCCTTTTTCCTCCGGTAAAATATCGGACAGTCCCGGCTGAACAAAAACATACCATTGAAAGATCAAGACACAAACAACACAAAGACTAGAAAGAAACAAGTGTCATAAGTTCAACCGCCAAGGCAATTAATCGGCCATCATTCGAGACATCAAACTGAAAGACCAAAACCAAAGGTACGAAACCAAAAGTTGAGTTTAAGGAAAACCTAGTTCACAACACATCCTGATGAAGAGAACCTTGACACTCCTGGCATTGCGTCCATTGCGTCCACAGCCTCCCAAAAAGCTTCTCTAAGTCGGACACTGCAATCAATCCATGTTTATTGGTTATTCCAGCACGTCTTCAGAGTCAAATTAACATTGTAATATCAAATGAGTACAATTTCTAGCATACCATTTGCTACAGTTTTGCAATAGAGTTCAGCTTCTCTTCCTTTGCAATGTGAACAGAGAGTTCGATCAGAATTGCTGGTCCAAACAACAGCAATTTTCATGATTAGAGAAAAACAAATGCATTCACATGCAGCAAATTCTCAAAAGAGGAGAGCATGGACTTTCATTTCTTCCATAATATAATATTACTCACTGCCACATATAGTAATTCTTTTTGGGTGAACCACTGAACTAAACCTAAGTTTTAACCCTCAAAAAGTATTGTATGGAACTATACAAGATCTTTTGTCTTTTAATTGAGTGAGAGAGAGAGAGAGATGTTAGTGGCATTTCTAAACTGGAAGTCATTCCTATTTGAGCACTTCAGAAAACATTGGTGTTTCTATTTTTTATTTTTGGCCACAGCGGAACATGCAATATATGTTCACTCTCCAATAAGATTTGTAGAGTTTGTTGGCACTAATAATTAGACATTAATTTGAGTTAAAGGAATCACTGAAGAGTTGCAGTCTTTGTCTGTTGAAGCTAATTTTCAATTTTTAAAAAAAATTTAACAGTAGTGAGGAGTATAAAAAAAAATTAGAAAAACAATGGAAGCATTTAGTCCTCACATGAAGTAACGAAACATGGAAACAGCATAGCATTTGAACTCTACCTGATTAGAGCCTTGCAGCCAATGCAACTAAGTTGCTTCTTAGCAAATTTCATTATGCCACTGTTTGAAGGAGTTGAGATGGAGATAGATCTTGTGTGACTTCCTTGAAGAAGTTCCTTACTGGCATTCTTCAAAATGGGCTCAAAAATTCTTAAAAGTGGCTGCAGGTGCACATTATTTAGGAGACCAAGTTGAACAAGGTAAAAGATAAAATGCAGAGTATCAGATACTAAACTAACCTTGCTTATTTGATTTTCAAGGTAGTATTGAGGGTCTATAGGTATACTATTTTCTAGCACGTAAATAGGATCCTCCGACTTCTCATAAGCCTGATTGTCATCATCAAATGATCAATTTGATTCATACACCAAGCACACAAAACACCAATGTGGTTATGAAAAAGATCAAACTATGAAACAGATTACCTTGGCACCTTTTGCAGCTTTAATAATGACATAAGGTACACTATCGCCGACATTTGGAGCAGTAGCAGCATCTCGCTGTCAATTGAAACAGACAAATTAAATTTTTTTTCATTACTTCACCAATTAAATTAGTGTTATGGACAGCTCAATTGAACTTATAAACATTATAATGTTCATACCTCAAGCATGTGTAACAATAATATAGAAGTATGTCATACACAATGTTTTGAAAACCAGACCGTTGATCAAACCGCAAAAAAGACTGGGTCAAGGGTCACTAGTGTTGATTATAGAAATTAAAGTACATTGAATCTTTTTTGTTTTTAATATTATGTATATAATCTGTGATTGTGTCAATTACTGATTTAATATTGTTTCCTTATTTATATAGGTTCCTTATTTATAATCTATTATACACACATGGCCTCTACCTCATTCATGGGTAAGCCAAATAATTCTTTTTATTCTTTTTGGTATCAGAGTTAGGTTAAGTACCCAATAATTTTGCTTCACCGGCGAGCGGTAGCCTTGCCTTGGCTGCCCGCCGAACCTCAACCCATTTCACTGCCATATATTTTCTTTCAGTACCACTTCGTGATAATCTCTTCCTCTATCCACTAGTTTATTCCTATCTCAAATATCTCTATCATATTTTTTTACTTGCAATCTATTTTTTTGTATGTTTCTGTTCCACTTTGTCTCTCTTTATTTCAATCTCAAATAGGTTTCTATCTTCAAACCTATTTGATTTTGAGGAAGAAGTATTATACCTATATCATGGCGAGCATAGTGATATACCATGCCGCCCCCTCTAGCGCACAACTCAATTCGCCCCCTTGGCACACCACCTAAGTCGACCCCTCTAGCACACTACCAAAGCCGCCCCCTGGCGCACTTTCTAATAAGCCGCCCCTTGGCACACTCAGTCATCTATTGTCATCATTGTTCAACACCACGTCATAAGTTATATATGTGCCACGCTTGTTGGTTCAACATCTAGTTCTCTACATCGGTCCAACGTGACCCCATTAAACTATCTCGACATTGATTCCAATTAGTCTCTAGAACAATCAGGCATGACTCCTTTAAACTGTTTCGACATTGATTCCGATTACTACAACGGTCCGGCACGACCATAAACTATCCCCCGGCATTATTAGCTTTGGCCTGTAATGCCAACCAGGGTCTTGTTGGCTGCCGACCAGGGTGTTTCCTGGCCATAGAAGCTTCGACAGCTCTTCTAGGACAATTCAGCCCCTGTTTTTTCCCTTTCCAGGGCGTGGTGCTGATGTATTAAGCACTTTTTTGGCATTTTTTAATTAAAGGACTACCAGATTTGTTCGATAGCATTTATTTGAACTAGCCGTTGAGTTTTTTCCGATTTCTTCCAGTCATCCATTGGCAAGTTACGACTGTTGAATATCTTCACACCGCCTTGACGAGAAGTGTTGAATATAGAAATTAAAATACATAAAATCTTTTTATTTTTAGTATTATGTATATAATCTGTGATTGTAACAATCACTGATTTAGTATTGTTTCCTTATTTACATCGTTTCCTTATTTATATCATTTCTTAAATTGTATTATGAATCTATTATATATACATGGCATCTATAAGCCACATAATTCTTAAATTGTATCATGAATCTATTATATGTACATGGCATCTACCTCATTTATGGATAAGCCACATAATTCTTTTCATTCTTTTATTGGTTCAACCAACGGGTCAACCAGAATCAAACCATGATGTCATAAATGTATTAAAAATTACATATTAATTTTAAAAAATAAATATTAAATTTACAAAAAAGATTACCCAAAAACTTAAATTTTCTTAAACAATTTTCTAAAACAAAAAACATCATAAATATATTTATTTAAATTATTTTTAGTTTTGTATTGATTATTTGAAAATGAAATAATTATATTTGTTGTTAACTGAATCATATAATAAATAATATATAATTTCCTTTTACTAGCAACTTGTAGTAATTGCATAGTGGATAACATGCAGCTTGCTATAAAGAAAGGCCTGGGTTTGAATCCCAGCAGCACATATTTTTCACATTATATGTGCAATTGTGTTAACCAGGTGGTTGTGGTGAACCACCTCCGGTTCACCCGATTCGACAGTCCAACCACGGGTACAAGCGGTTTTACATAAATACCTTGGTTTTCACATTATATGTGCAATTGTGTTAACCAGGTGGTTGTGGTGAACCACCTCCGGTTCACCCGATTCGACGGTCCGAATCAAGACTGGGTGGCAGTTCAACAGGTTGAACCATCCGGTCCTATCCAGTCCAGTTTCCTAAACAATGGTCATACATGTAAAACAACGGTAATTATTCAAAGTAATTCAAGTGCATGATCCAGTCAATGACGTACTACCAACCTTTCGCATCCGCTCAGCAAGTTCAACTTGTGTTTTCACTTCATAATCATCTCCTGTTTTTGTCAGACCCTAATAAAATGAAGTAGTCAGTGCAAGGTTAAATAACTTTCACACTAATGTTAAGCATTTTCAGAACATGGCATGTAGAAAAGGAGAAAACTGTCTGATCAAAATCTCTCTTACCTTGGTAATAACCAAAAGAGACAAATCCATGCGATTCATGAGAAGATCTGAGATGGTATTTTTGACGTACTAAACAGCACCACGAATATCCCTTTCTATTAGTATTTTATGAAGGCACTCATTTACCAGGTTCTTAACCAACAGACAATTGTCCCTTCGAACTGTTTCAATGCCTGAACAAAAATTGATAAATCATAAGGATAGGTCAACACAAGATACTGAAGCTCAGACAGTTGAAAAACTCCATTCCTCACCTTTAGTATCCATTTTGTCAAATTTGTCCAGATTCGTCCATAGAAGACCAGCATATCTCTTCTTGCTAATCAGTAGCTATGGATAATACACCTTCTCAAACTCTAGTTTTATGGGCTTCAAAACACATGTACCACCAAAATAAGAGAAAGAACAACTAAAAGGTTGTGTAAAATAACTATAGTCTAAAATCTTAACACAAGCTCGTGTAAATGTTCTTTCAAGTTGCTAGAAGGAATTCCATAGTTAAAACTAAAGACGAGACTGAAAGGAACTGGTAAGAACGCACATTTTTAATGTTAATCCTACAAACCTATAAGCCAATATGTGCCCAAGCATCTCTCAACAGTTCAAATTTATTAATTGAATCCAATGTCAGTTAGTAAAAAAAGAAATGAATCTATTTTAATTTAACAGAGTGCTGTTGTTGCTGTTTTAAACTCAATGCTAGTCTTTTGACTTAAGACTGCATTATCAACGAAAAACATAAACATGTTAGAAATGATTAATTAAGTTGGAATTTAGTAGCAGCTTCCAATTAAAGACAAGATGAGAGAGGAATGGTTTGCTTGTGCATAAGAATGAAAACTATTGCAGCTGTAAGTAATGACGATACACTCCTTGAAAGTGATCTAAGCCTTGTTCCATGACCAAAAATAAATAAATAAATATGAATAGATCAGGGTTGAGTTTTTCCAGAAAATACAAGATTGCCAATAATATGACATAAGAATTCATTTCTAAAGCCGATGCCAATTCATTGGAATAACGCTTTGAGTTGGGTTTAATAAAATGTATAGCTATTGAAGTTCAACCAAATCCACAACACATCCAAATATATCCTCCTACCCCGACCCGCAGCCCCAAAACAAAATTTAATAAAAATAATAAAATAAAAATGAAGGTAGAAAATTCCAAGAAATTGGGCATTTAAACAATGAGTGCATCTGCATACCATACAGAAACACCATCTTTCTTCAACCAAAAATGGTTTTGGACATAACTTATCAGTTTCTTCCAGTTTAAATTGTTTAGTAAGATCTCTTCAGTACATATTTGAAAACTAATTCTAGAATCTATAATTTTGAGCACGATCATGAGGGAACTAAGAGGTAGATGAAAATTAGGGTAAAGATGATAGCCAACTAAATAAAGAACTCAAAACACTTAACTTACTTTCGTGAAAGTCCCACTAATGTAATCAGCAGCTTCCCTCCCCAAGTTCATAGCTTCTTCAACAGCA
The DNA here is from genome assembly GCF_004153795.1 of Camellia sinensis. Taxonomy (NCBI): domain Eukaryota; kingdom Viridiplantae; phylum Streptophyta; class Magnoliopsida; order Ericales; family Theaceae; genus Camellia; species Camellia sinensis. The sequence goes on along the minus strand of NW_021025317.1, from coordinate 922,042 downwards.
GAAACACCAAATTGTACCATTACAGAATCTGTATCTCCATATATAACCTAAAATTGTCAAATAATCAATTCTCATTGAAAAAATGGACCAAATATCAGTGTCTTAAGATAGCTGAGTATGAACTATGACTACAGGGCACAATGCACTCAAGTGAACTACAATATCAAGCAAATAATCAATTTACATGCTTAAATATGATTCAGTAATCCATCTACATAAGAAGACTAATGAACTTAGCAAAGAAAACAAATGTGGGTTTGGTAAGAGCAACGTCTAGAACCATATACTCATTGACAAAATATAGAGCCCATCATACTTTCATATTTCAAGTTCTGTTCCAAAAAACACGAACAAAAATTTATTCGTGAACAATACCATATTTATCCAAATAACTCAAAATGCCAGCAAAAGTAATTATATTAATCAAAACCAGTAAAGGTTTTGACAGACTAGAAACTTTAGTAAATATAAAAGCAATTATCAGCATAACAATTTTGATAGGTTAATGTAACTTGAAAGGATTTTGATCAACTAAGTTTTATTAGATCATCAAAATCTTTGAAATTGTAAATTTAGAAACTAAATACAGGGAGAACATTGTACTGAAGCACCACTTGAAACTACGCAAGTTCAGTATTGTTAATAGCACCACCAGAAAGATCTTTAGCATAGAAAGGGATGCAAATATGTGGGAAGAATTTAACATTATGATTGCTTGCTTGAAGTGATTATTTACATTTACAAAAAATCTATTGCCTGGAAGTTTATAGTCTATTGGGCTTATCAAAGGGGGGAAAAATAACCAAAAATATAACAGCACGAAATTAGAATAATGAATAGGGGTTAGGGGGGGGGGGGGGGGGGTGGTTGGTGGAATTTCTATGGTCTATTGGTTCATTAGCTTCAACCCAAAGTATAATTTTATACAACTAGAAAAAAACAATAGAAAAATAAACAGATTGTTATTAATTCATAAATTTAGTCGTCTTGAATGAAATAGTACCATATTTCAAGGTACAATATGGATTGAGAATACTGGGGTACTGGCATAATCTGGTCACACCGGCTATGTCTAATGAATTAGATATTCCAACATAAAAAGGGATTTCAGATGATATACCTCAGCATTGTGTTCATATCCCCCAAGTGTCATAAATTTCTCTTCCATGAGTTTTTTTGTATGCTCAATCATCTGCCAGCCTTTAGAAGGAGGAGCAACTCATAAGCACAACTCCCATAGAAGTACTCACAAATTATTTTGCCTTGTACAAAGGCAAGTTTTTGTATTGGATTAGCAAGAAGAATTACTAGAAAGGTATATTACCATAGCTTGTAACACTGGAAGACATCTCTAAACATGGTAATTGACCAACAGTAGCTCCTGTAAACCCATATACAGAATTTGCACTTATCTGAAAAGCCAACACCATGGAGCTTAAATGACTGGAGAATGTAATAATTCATATTATGTTTAGAATTATGAAAAATACAAAACCATCAAAAAGTAAATAACTAAACACAATCAAATGCCTAAAAAAAGAGACAAATAAACAGGAAAAATGCTAGGGACCCCAAATGTTATACCAAATGTTCTACCAATTGTCTCACATGGGTGTGGGACCCATACCATGTGGGTGCCACACCCATGTGAGACATTTAGTAAAACATTTGGGATCCTTAGCATTACTCAATAAACAGTGACATGCTTTACCTTTAAAGCCAGCTGGCGACCGTCTAGCACAGCCTTCACAAGAGGATCCTTCGCTTCCTGAGAGCCAAATAACAAGATCATTACAAGCAGAAAAAACCTATCGTTAACTCAGAATACAATTTGGGACAGGTCAACCCAAAAGCTAAACCAACCCCATAACCTTGGGTTGGCAACTTTTTTTGTCCTGGATTAGAATGCTTGAGAACAAAGCCTATGTGGTCGATTCTGGGTTGGGAAACAGATTTCCCAGAACCAAAGCCACAGCTTATTGAACCAGAAACTAGGGGGGAAATTGTGCCAAATTTTGAAAAACTGTGGTCCTTTCAAACCTAAGCAATCATCCTCTGCATCCAGTATAGCTCCTTCTCCTTTATTCTACTGCTATTTCTGCAAAAAACACACACGTCTGGGCAAAGGGCTTTCTAAGGTCTACTAACTTGAAGCATCTGGTATTGACTCCAAAAGCGTAATTCCAGTCGTCAATGACTTAAGAAAAATTTCCTCTATGCTGTATACATAAGAGGTAATAGCTACCATTTATCTCGGAAGGACCTATCCGAAGTCACATTTTAAAAAATAATAATAATTTGTATGCTTGATCACACATATATCTCCAAATTGTTCGCCTTCAACAACAAATAAATAAATAAAATTTAATTTAGCAGGAAAAAAAAAACAAGTTGAATTAATCAATAACTATCAATGCATGACAGAAAAAATGAAAATAAAATTAGAGCCCAGAAAACACTAGAAAAGTAAATAGACACCTTTAAATCTGCTTTAGCTCTTTTACGAGCAGTTAACAGTTCTTCAAGAATTTCTGGAAGTATTCCCTGAAATTAGATGATAATAATTTGTTGTAGATTAGTTTCACCCATGTATTTATATAGATACCATTCAAAACTACACCAATAAAAAGGTTTAACCTTCTGTAAATTCCGTTTGACAAAAGTTTCACCAGATGGAGTTTTGTTAACACGTTCTGGTGGGAGATTGAGTTTGCAAACATCTTCAGGCGTTGTTACCTTCATGGAAGTTGTCAAAAATTAACAATAAACCTATTAGCTTCTTCAATAGAACCTATCATGCATGAGAGTTGGGATATATTCAATCCTAGATTCAAGACAAATGGAAGACACTGATCATAAAAAATAGAAAAGCATTTCACCAGAGTGCAGTAACATCAATTATATGCCATCATGATTGATGGATATAGAGATGCAAAATCCAACGTTGCTATTGGCTTCTCGTAGAATCCTGCCCTGGCCTCCAAAACCTGCATTGTATAGAATCCAGTAAGCCACACTATTCATACAAAGAGACACAAGTGCTGCTAAACTTGAAACAAATAGCTTCAGCTAGAAATTTCTAACATCCGAGAAATGCCAATCTATAAATCTCTTAAGATTCCTGATAAGGTGCTTTGGGCATCATTACCAAATCAAGATGACCATAAAGGAAGATCGTCAACTTAATGGTGAACACACATTTATTACATTCTGTGTTAGAATTTACCACTCACCTACTACCTCCACTATTTTTCTCCACACCTACCACCTCCACTATCACACACTCCACTACCATCTTCTCCTCTATATATAGGAGTTGTAATATACAGAATAGATCAATCTTGTAATACATCAATCAATAATACATCATTCATTCTCTATACAATTCTCTTTATACATTGATTTTTACAGGTACATACATACATACCACAAATATATATATATATATATAGAGAGAGAGAGAGAGAGATCCATTTCTAATTGGAGTTCCTATATTTTACGCAGTGGCTTGTAGGAGACCAATCAAATTGCTATAAGTCATGCTAAAGACCAATTAGAAAACTGTGAGTGCTAGTGGTTTGTCCATGCTGATGAGTGCTAGTTATCTATCATGAATTGGTCATTCTATCTATTAATATACTAAAAGGGTATTCTATCAAACAGCATATCATATCAAAATTAGAAAAGAGTGATGGAATCAGTTTCTTTGAGAGTACTTTGGGGTCTGTCCATCCAATCACAGTAGCACATATAGCCTACCCCATACCCTAATTTGAAGGATTACATGTCAATGCCCATCAAGAGTTAGAGATTACAAAATCAGACCAAGCTACTGGTTGAAAATGAAACAAGGAAGAAATTGAGAAGAGAGGTGAATGTGAAAAAAGAAGGGGGAAAAATAGAAAATGAGTCAAGCATAATAAGTATTTGTGTTTTCATGGAAGTGCAAGCCGGAGCAAGTGAAAGCTGTCTCATGCCACAGCTTTCACTTTCACCAAACACGGGCTCACTTGCACCTCCATGAAAGTGTAATTATTTTGAGTTGTTCCCATTCAAATGCACTTTTCCCATAAGTTTATCTGGTGTCCCAGAAAAGGGCCAAAATGCCCGTATAACACAATCACTTTTCTTAAGAAAAGTCACCAAGTGATAATTTTCTAATCACCATCATGTCTCCACGTAGATTTCAACCCAATGCAATGTGTTTCTAATGAAAAAGAAGACTGGTCAACACTTGCATTGCTTTGTGATTGCATAAAATCAACAAATTCAGATAAAAAATAATCCACATAGTGCTTTGACATCGTCCTACACCTCGTCTTCCATTTTTCTGCAGTCACATGATTTTTATGGTGCCCCCTCAAATATGAATAAGTCACATTTCCTTATAATGAAATTAAAATTTATGAAATAAGCTTTATCATTTCAGAATTTTAAATTATATTGTGCATTGGATGGATTACGAGCAAGTTGGTACTACTGCACTGCTCACTTGCAAATGGTACAATAAGCCAATTCATCTAGGGAATTGTTATTCCCACTCATTTCTTTATAAATACACTCCAAAATTTGTCTTTAGTGTCCCAAATTACACGTGACACAATTCGCAATACTTATTAGAAGACAAATTTTAAAGTACATTTAAAAATAAGTTTGGCAAAAATAACAATTCCCTTAATCTATTAGTTTATTATGTACATGGAGGGTGATTTCATTCAACTTCCCATGTGATGTGTATTTGGTTTTCCAAGGGTAAGATCTCCTTCAAAATTTTAATTGGCGTCCTACTGCAATTATAATGATGGCAATATTCTATATTCAAAAAATAAAAAATAAAAAAATCATTCAATCCTTTTACTAAAAAAATGCATTTATTGAGGAAGAGTAAATGACAAACTTACAGTTGCACCTTCATAAGTTCCTGATTCAGATCCTGCCTGTTTCACATTTGGAATAACAAGATTCTTTTGCCTCGCCTTTCTAAGAAGTTGAGAAAGCACCTGAAGGTAATGATTGTTGGTATTCATTTTTTCAGTATATAGAACCCTCCACCACAACTAACAACAAAGCAATAGTTGAAAAGCCCATAACCTTAATACTCTGTCCTCTGGAAAGAAGAAATGAGATAGGTACACCTGTGACACGAGCCATCTCCACATAATTGTAAATGAACATCAACTTGTCCAAAAGCAGTTGTGGGAGATAGGCATCCTGTGAACATATTAACATGTTCAGTCTGGTATGTAGTATGTAATTTATGTAATTAAGATTTTTCTTCCCAAGCATGAGGAATGATAATTTATGTAAACACGACATACAGGTTTTGCATAGAACACACCAGAAGCACTACCTGTGATGCAAATTTTTATGATGCATTTTACTTCCTTTTTTTTTTGGTGTGTGTGTGAAGTGTAACATCCCACCACCTGTTGGCCCAAGTAACCTGAAAAAGTTGGTCTACCAACATGACTCAAAATGCTTAAGCCAAGTTACCCCAAGATAGAATTACCCCACGATCACCCACGCAAACTTCGGATGTGGGGCATCATTACAAACTTCCTCATTTATACCCTCACATCCTTATGAGGGGTCCATAATCAATTAGAATACCATAATGAGCTCGTGGCCAGCCTAGAACAGTGACCCACATGGTCATGTGCACGGGATGGCTTTGATACTAATTGTAACTGTAATAACCCGACCTCGTACATGTGTTCTGATATATTTTCAGTCCCTTTATTCTGTGTCTTTAAATGTTTATTGTGGAAGTTTATGAGAAATTAAGTTTAATTAAGTGACCCTTATAATTATAGATCCATATCTGTTTAATAAGAAAGCATATCTGTCACAATTATGATGTTCATATCAGAAATTGGAAGCTTTAGAGGCTTAATTACCTGAAATTGATTTTACATCTGAGATCAGCATAATTTTTAAGTAATAATAAGCATTTTTGTAGAAATGTGATTAGGAATGATTAAACTGATTAAATTTCGTCTTTACTCATTTTTAGACATGTATGTTTATATGCTTCATTTCTTTGACTTAAAAAGCCATACAAAAACAATCTCCTGAGAGAGAGAGAGGAAAGAAAAGAGTGGAGGGGAAAAGGAAGTCCTCCAAGGATGGAATTGAAGAAACTTAGAGGGTTAGTAGAGAATTTAACCCAAGGTAAGTCTAATCCTTATTGATTAATCCTCCTCTTTGAATTGAGAAAGAATCCCCTTATATTATGATGTTCAATGGTTAATTAAATTGTTGTTTCTTGTGTTGAAATGAGTTGGAAGGATGTATTGAATGATCTAGTGAGGAATTTCATTTTATTACTTCAATTATGAAGCTTGAGTTACATGAATAAGGGTTGCTTATATATGTGTATGCGTAAGGAATTGGAAGCATGGTGGAATTGGGTTATGTTCATAAGTTTTAAAGATCAAAGATCCAAGTTATGTTGAGATTGATATATGTTATGATGTCTATTTACATGTTTTTGAACTATGTTCTAACCATTAAAGAACCTATTTTGAGCCTTGGAAAAGAGTACCAAAAATTGGATTTTTGCTGAATTTTCGAACTGCTTTCTGCCAGAATCGCCGCACGTGCGGGGCTTCTTGCCGCACGTGCGGGAAGCACTGCCGCACGTGCGGGGCTCACAGCCGCACGTGCGGCCCAAACTGCAAAAATTCGTTCGCTCTGTTTTGCGTGCTTAACCCTCTGGTATTTTTGAAATTCATGTTTGAAGTTCCTAAGGTGCCTATTAATTCGTTCGATGTGAAATGATGTAGGAAATGAATTAAGAAAGAAAAAGAACTAATGTCTAAGTTATGTATGTGTACAGGGCACATTCCAGGAGGGGCAAGCACTCCGTGGTAGCACTGTGAGTAGTAGTACAAAAATGTACATTTTATCTACTGTTGATAATTATTGTCACGAATGCTCTGTTCCTTGTAAGTGTTATACGAACATTTGTGACAATTGGAAAGCAATGTGAACTTATATGAACGCTGAAAGATTCACGTACGTTGGTATGATTTTGGAATCCTTATGTTCTGTTAATGACGAATATTAGCCATTTGTTATTTATCAGCATGCTATGTTATTTCTTAAAGAATAGGTGGAACCTATGTTCATCCTTGAAGAATGATATTTGTGTGAATCTAAGATTATGTTACGAAGGGACCCAAGATCGTTTAGAATTTATGATATGAATGTCAAGGTTTACCATCAGTATGCAACCCACATAAGAATATGAATTATTCTATGTTGTTAAGCGCATGATAATGATATGATATAACAAGAAATGCTCTGTTCTCTATTAACTTTTACAATGATTATTCATATATGTGGAAGTATTCACATCATCTTTAGCACAAGGCCCTTACCCAGGGGTAATAATACCGTGGTTCAAATAATTAAGTTACAAGTTTACGTATGTTCTAAGTTAAGTCTGTTATAAGTTTACGCATGCTCTAAGTCAAGAATGTTACAAGTTTATATATATGTGACAAGTTCAAATATGTACAAGTTTAAGTAAGGTTACAAGTACAAGTATATACAAGTTTAAATGTGTTACAAGTTTTCAAGTTTAAGTATGTTATAAGTTCATGTATGTTACAAGTCCAAGTATGTTATAAGTCCATGTATGTTATAAATTCAAGTATGTTACAAGTTTAAGTACGTTACAAGCTTAAGTATGTTACAAGTTTAAGTACGATACAAGCTTAAGTATGTTACAAGCTACGTTACATGCTTACATATGTACAAGTTCAAGTGTACTATAAGTTCACAATGTTGAGGGATTTCTTTATGGAACTAACAAGAATGCTCTTGAATCCTGATTTCTGTTAATGATTCAAGCATAATGCATATGTATGAATTTATTTCCGTTTATGGTATGACATTTATGTATGGTTTGGTCAGTAAGACCTGCTAATTATTGGTATGGAACAAAGTGCTACTTGGAACTAAGTGCTACATTGTGAGCCACCGCTAGAGTCCATGTGAGACACCTCTTGAGTCCATACATATATGAAAATTATGAGGCTGAAAGCCATTCTGTGAAAGTTATGAGGCTCATGGCCAACCGTATAAGTTGTTATGAAATGAAACAAAGTGCTATACGGAACTAAGTGCTACAATGTGAGTCACCTCTAGAATCCGTGTGAGACACCTCTTGAGTTCATATATCCATATGTACAAGAGCTATATGCCACCATGTTTAAGGGCTCCATGCCATATGTTCAAGGGCTATATGCCATTAAGTTTAAAAGCTTAATCTTAATGTGTTCAAGGGCTTAAAACCATTATGACTCACGATTGGGGCCTAAGGCCATTTAAAATGAAAACAGAAACAGATTAACTACATGATCTTCGCATTTATTTATGCATTGTTATGTATTATGTTTAAATTGTGCATTTATGTATCATACTATTCACTGAGCTTGGCTCACCCTATGTTATGTCTGTTTCTGTAGGTAACCAACCAAGTGGTCAGTCCTAAGCCATGACGCTTGTCCTCTTTGGTCAACCTTTCCATGTTCAAGCCTAAGAGAAGCTGCTCTTATTTTCATGAAGTTTTGACGAACTTTGGTTTTGCACTCTAGTTGTTGGCCTAATGTTGAAATGTGTATAATATTTTCTTCCGAAACGTTTTGATGTATGCCCAATTATAGAGCTGGGCTTGTAGATATGTGCGTATATATCCGATATTCAGGTGTATGTTTTAGATTTTATTTGTTTGTTTAAAGTTTGTGATCCTAGCATGATAGTAGTAGCTCAATGGAGTTTGTTTCTATTGTCAAATTTTGATATTTAATGCTTCCGTTCAGGCCCCATATATTATATATAACAGGTTAAGTGTCCGTTTATGAAGTGGTCATGCCCAAACTTCTAGGAGCGGGTTTGGGTTGTGACAAGTGGTATCAGAGCACGAGTTGCTATCTCACACACGGATCCATTGAGCTTTAGAATGTCTAGAAAAGACTTAGGCATCATGCATGACATCCTTAGTGCATATGAAAGGAATTGATAGCAACGATAATGGTATATGTAATGACGCTAACCGCAATGGTTATTATTCATGTCTGTTATACATTTCCTGTATATATTGTGATTGATTGCTAGGCAGAACATGGTAAGACCTGCAGATGGGATTAAATCAATAAAGTTGCGCAGCGGAAGCGTGGTAAGAATTCACGTTGAACGGTAAGACAAGTTATATGCCTATGACTGAGTGAAATGTGTGTTATTAATTGTGACTATAGAATTGATAGATATCTGCGAAGCATCTGTTTAGATGACTTACTTACATGATTTAGTGCGTACATAAGATAATATGTGCGATGTGTACTTTCTGTAACATAGCCACATCCTCCTTATTATAACAATGTTTAAACCTGCGAGTTCGAGAGGTTATTGTGAGTTAATAGTTGCTAAAATAAGTTTCGCATGATACTTTGTAATGTGTTGAAAAGGACTGGCTGTGATAAAAGTTATACATATAGTGATTCTCTTTAGAATTGTGCACGGAAGTATTTGATGGTCGAATAATAAGTTATACATGTAGTGATTCTGTTTTATTCATGCGTAATCTGTAATCTGTTTCGTTATATGTAAATTGTAATCCGCACTCAGGAATTCTTATAAAGCGTGGTTGAACGACATGAAGGACCTTACCCACATATATGTTTGCTTATGTGTTTGCTTACAGGACACTTGTAAAAAGGAGATGTAGTTATTGACTATCGCAAGAATTAACAACCTGTTTCGATGTATCAAGGACTTAAGATGGAGAAACCATTTTATAAAATATTTTTGGGCATATATGCAAATATTAGATATTACCAATTGTTAAATACATCCCCATTCTGTATTGGAAGGATAGATAGTTATTGACTACGTTGAGACTAAAGTATATGATTGGTAATCTGACAACTTACTGCAAGAACGAAAACCCTGCCTAGGCAAGTAAGGAATCATTTATGTGATGTATTTCTGTGTTTACTAAATATTACAAATTGGCACTCTAGTTCTTTATTTTGTATTGGAAGTTATAATAAGAACTGTCCTTTGTGATAGTGGGTTAATGATATGTACTGGGCATCTTCTTCCTTTCGCATGCTTATACTAATATGTACCCCACTCATGATATGATGATATGATTACGAATTGACTTATTGTCATATTGAACTAACTTTGCTAAGAATCTTAACTCTGATATTAATGGTCAACTATTGTGACGCTGTCCTATTGAATTCCTAGACATTGTGAAATCTGGATAGATGTAATTACTGCATATGTGATGAAGTTGTTGACCCTAAGAATGAACGTAGTAGGATTGACGCATGTGAAGTAACTAGATGCTCTATTATGTTAATTGACTGAGCCAGACGACTAGTCTATAATTTCTGTACGGCTATTGCTAACCACGGTAATTATAAGTTGTGAATACAAAACCCTGTGGTTGATCTCGTGTCGTATAGTAGGAAAAGAAAGAACTATCTGAAGCGTGGACTACTGAAATGATTAAAAAGAAGCCAAATTAATTATGAAAGAAAGATGTTACACCTTATGGTTATGACTGATTAGTCAAGCATGATTTCTGGTTTCGTTTTTGAGTGGCCCTCTTTGATCAAAATAATGGTTGCTATAGTTGTATTTATTGTTCTGATTTGGACTCGTGATGTCATGACTAAGTGTCTACAATGGTCGGTCGGCATGGACTTACAAGACTGTATGTTATTTGTTTGGGTATCACCGTAATTATTTGATTTGGAATATAGTTCTCTTTGTGCTATTATATCTAGGAGGGAAACTGTGAAGAATTAACGATATTATTGGGGTTCTCCTACCTTGTTAAGAATTAGTATATATATGGTATGATTTTGAGACAACATAACGATATGACTTGGATATGTTTTTGGAAATATAGAACGTTTTTGTTATTATGGGAATATGCCTTATGTGCATAAGGAAATGATACTTATTATGATTCTGATTTTGACAAGTGATGTTATGGACCTTATTGCTCGGAAAAAATATTGTGATTATAAACCCTGCCTACTGGGGAATTATGCCTTGAGTATTCTGTAGTGAACTTTTGTGATCTCATCTCATACGACTTACGAGCCTATGAAATAGATATATGGCATTTAGACATTGAAACGATTAGTTGGATACTACTATGAGATGTTTATGATGTAACTGTGATACATATTAGATTCATCTGTAAATGGTTCGAACGGAGGAATTAATTGAACATCTATAACAGCATTGAACAAGGATCTGAGACTAAGAGTTATAACCTATTACGGTAGAACAAGTTTGAGGGACCAAACTTATTTAAGGGGGGGAGAGTGTAATAACCCGACCTCGTACATGTGTTCTGATATATTTTCAGTCCCTTTATTCTGTGTCTTTAAATGTTTATTGTGGAAGTTTATGAGAAATTAAGTTTAATTAAGTGAACCTTATAATTATAGATCCATATCTGTTTAATAAGAAAGCATATCTGTCACAATTATGATGTTCATATCAGAAATTGGAAGCTTTAGAGGCTTAATTACCTGAAATTGATTTTACATCTGAGATCAGCATAATTTTTAAGTAATAATAAGCATTTTTGTAGAAATGTGATTAGGAATGATTAAACTGATTAAATTTCGTCTTTACTCATTTTTAGACATGTATGTTTATATGCTTCATTTCTTTGACTTAAAAAGCCATACAAAAACAATCTCCTGAGAGAGAGAGAGGAAAGAAAAGAGTGGAGGGGAAAAGGAAGTCCTCCAAGGATGGAATTGAAGAAACTTAGAGGGTTAGTAGAGAATTTAACCCAAGGTAAGTCTAATCCTTATTGATTAATCCTCCTCTTTGAATTGAGAAAGAATCCCCTTATATTATGATGTTCAATGGTTAATTAAATTGTTGTTTCTTGTGTTGAAATGAGTTGGAAGGATGTATTGAATGATCTAGTGAGGAATTTCATTTTATTACTTCAATTATAAAGCTTGAGTTACATGAATAAGGGTTGCTTATATATGTGTATGCGTAAGGAATTGGAAGCATGGTGGAATTGGGTCATGTTCATAAGTTTTAAAGATCAAAGATCCAAGTTATGTTGAGATTGATATATGTTATGATGTCTATTTACATGTTTTTGAACTATGTTCTAACCATTAAAGAACCTATTTTGAGCCTTGAAAAAGAGTACCAAAAATTGGATTTTTGCTGAATTTTCGAACTGCTTTCTGCCAGAATCGCCGCACGTGCGGGGCTTCTTGCCGCACGTGCGGGAAGCACTGCCTTTTCCTGGTTTTGTTTTTGTTTTTTTTTTTTTGTAATATAATATAAAAAAAAAGATAGATATATAGAGATAGAGATAAAAGAAAGAAAGGGGGAACAACATGATGTCGTTGGGGAGTGTGGGGAAGGATGGTGTGCATTGGGTGGGTCACATGGGAGAGAGAAAGAAAAGAGAGACATGTACAAAGCAATTGGTGGGTCGTGGGCGGTGCAAAAGATGGAATAAAAGAATAAAAAAAAAAGGAAAAAGAAAGGTGAGTGGGCTCTCCCTCGGTAAACCGTGTGTGTGTGAAGGCGCTAACCCAAAACTGCCGAGAGAGGGAGAGAACCCGAGAGCAGAGGCATTGCCGGGGAAGCAGGAGTCCCTGTCTTTGTCACTCTCTGGATCAGAGTTCATAGAGATGTTTATAGGGGTGAGGGACTTGTTCAACAAGGCGCAGATGAACTCGCCATGCTTGGTTTTCATCGATGAGATAGATGCTGTTGGGATGCAGAGAGGGACCGGCATTGGTGGAGGAAAGGATGAGAGGGAACAAACACTGAACCAGGTGTGGACAGAGATGGATGGGTTTAGTGGAAACAGTGGAGTCATTGTCATTGCTGCCGTGGGTGTGAAGCTGGAGGGGCTTCCGGCGGAGGGGGTGGGCCGTTGCAAGCTCAGTAGCAGCGGGAGAGAGAACCCGTGTACCAGAAGTCATGTCGAGAAGATCAGTCCAACGCCAGAGAACCCAGCGACGGCGCAAAACAGATCACTACCTTCACGATCACCACAGCGCACGGTCTGGTTGCAGCAGGAGCTAAATGTTCATGTCTATCATTGCATGCACATTCCGGACTGTTTTAAGGACACCGCTTTCATCATTAGGAGAATCGGTTGTTACAGGTATTGCATGTAGATCAAACCATAAAGGCATCACAGCGCCGTTATTGCAGGTGACATGCGTGGAAGGAGCAGAAGGGAGTGACCAAATCGTGTTTCTGAACTGAGGAGAAGTGAAGAATGTTTTGATGGGTTCGTTGGCAGGGCCAGAATCGGCTGGAAGAAGCTATCCCTGTGTGTGTTCTCATGCCCCACGAGAGAAAGAGAGAAGAGAGTGACAGTGAGAGAGCTTGTGTGTTTTGTCCAGCTATGTGTGTTGCTCTGTGGTCATGCATGGTGACCGAGAGAGAGGTGATGAATGCATGGTTTGATCAGGCCTCCCATAGCTGGAGGGGAGTGAGACTGAAACCGGCGGAGCGGAGAGAAAAAGGAAGCTGGGTTTTGCCCCAGGTTCAGCACAAACTGCTCTCTTCTTCTTCGGTGTGTGTGTCAATGGATGGTTGTTATGGCGGTGCAGGTGGTTGAGTTTGCTAAACATAAAACCAGCATAAAACCAGCAAGAGAGAGGGAGCTTGTTTGGCTGGGCTGAGGTCCGGCGAGCGGCTAAGGCGAGGCTGCCGCCCGCCGGTGAACCAAAATTATTAGATTCTTAACCTTGCTCTGATACCATGTTGAAATAAATGTATAGAGAGAAAGAGAGAGAATAAATTGTGTATTGATTGATGTATCTAATGGTGTGTTGAGCTCTCTCCTTTATAGAGGAGAGGGAGAACAATTACAAACCGAAAGTAGAAGCACAAACCAAACAACATTATTAAAGGTACATTATTAAAGCATACTAATTATTATACTAACCTAATTATTAAAGCAACATTTTACATATTATATTCTAACATGATTGAATCTTCGTGAATATACCACCATAAACCAATCTGAGAGAAAGCATAGAAAACAATCCCAATGAGCAAAACCTGAAGCAAATCAAATTGAACTCTCCCTTCCACTGTTACTTCTTTACTCTCCCTTGTTCCATACTGCCTGTGATCCCACAAATATCAATCAGTTGAATACTCCCACAAGCTATATAGAAAGTAACACCAAGAGAATTCACTAGCTAAGTAATATATTCCATTCAAATGCCTGCACAGATAAAATGCATGTAATGTACAACAAATTGTATTGAAGTCCACAACCACAACTTATTATGAGAAAGAGAATCTTCCAAGTCCACTATAAAACCATTTTGTGATACATGGACAAACAAATAATATAACACACAGGATAGAAAACTTCAAAACGCCTCATTCAATTTTAATTTTTGGAAGTCTGGAAAATATTGTGGCCAAGAGGCTGAAGCATAATTAAGGCAAATGATAGACTATACAATGGGCAATCAAAATAATACACTATGAATGCAAGCAAATACTAGATTGAATATCAATTCTCCACCATGCACTTCCAAGCTTATATACACGTGAAATTTCCTAGTTTCCCTTTGCTTCTTTCTATGCTTGTCATCATTTGTTCTACAGCCCATATCTACAAATTTACAAAATTAACAAATTGCCACTGACTTATAAACTGAATAAAAAGCCATTAAAGCTGTCCAACAGCATTCTAATCTATATAAAAATAAATAAAAATAAGATTCAAGATCATGGGCTGAATAAAAAGCCATTAAAGTTGGCCATGATAGTATAATATAGAACAAAATCTATATAATGAGGATAATGGATGATTTTTTCTTCCCCTTTTTTATATGCTTTTGATTAGGTGATGGACATAGAGTACAATTTTCGCATTATTCTTAGCGTGGACAAAGACACCTTTGAATTAAGCCTTTCAACAATCATTTTGTGATGCCAACTAATTCAGATGGTGCAGTACTGGAGTTTTGGGACTCATCCCCTTCAAGAGTAATTTGGTCACTTTTTCTAGAGACCCTTGCAGGATTGGTAGCCCAAATGAAATTAAAGCAAGTAATATTAGCCAAAATGAAACATTGAAATGACTTGCACTTATTTAATGTGGTAAAGAAGAATCAAATAAATCAAGGAAGTCAACGCAAAGAACAAAATACCATAATAATGGGGTTTCCAAAAATAAAAATACCAATTAACTAGGAAACACAATAATGGGCTCTTAAATTAGATGTGTGCCTTGTATTAGGTGCATACAGCAGAAAATTTTGTATTGTATAAAAGACTAACAATTAAATGTTAATCTGCTTTAGGTGATTTTAATTGATCGTCAAAGAAACAAATTTAAGGGATGAACAATCTAACACGTAACCTTGAAGAAAAAGTCGTATCTTTGACACGGACTCCGCTGTTTCTGATGTGGCCAAGCATTGGAAATTCTGGTATTCCCAAGACTTCAGCTCTCTACAGGAGAAAACATAGTTCAAATGAACTTACTCAAGCTGGTCAGAAACAGGAAAACCTGTACATTGCTAATTCTCACACAAAACAGATAAAAACCAAATAAAAAACTTAGATGGTGATGGAGCACATAGTAAATACAAAAAACGTTCAATAACCTGAATGAGATAGGGCTAATCAAATTTGCAGATGTTATATCCAATTATAATATCAGGATCTACTTCACGAATAAAGTCCTGCAGATAAACCTTGCTTGAGTGAAGCTACAGAAGTTTAAAAATAGGTAAGGGCTATATTTTCTTGCAAAGTCATGACAAGCAGTTTATTTAACACAATTAGAATTCACTGCATGAACTAGAAAGAAAGAGAAACTTAAACAACATTACCCGAATTTCTTCAACCAATAAAATGTATATTACTCCTATTTTCCTCATCGCAACCAACATAGATATGTGCACTCTTTGAAAAATACTTATGATCAAGGGAAGGAAACCAAATAGAGAGTAAGCACAGCAGAGGATAAATGACTAAACCATACAGCTTTCCAGGTACTTCAAAAAATGCCAAGAACCAAATACCAGGCATGTGAACATAGATAACTTTTCCACGTGAGAAGTCTCCTAAACTGCAATAGAATCACGTTAATTTCTGCATTACTTCCTGTTCCCCTATCTTATCCTTCGTCAATAATAGCAATGTTTATTGGTCCATTGACCAGTAAAAAGAAAAATAAATAAATAAAGATGCTAATACTAAAACGATTACGATTTCAGATATACTACAATCTTTAACCAATAAATGCGTTCTTTGAGGATGAACTCTACCTACATAAATTATTTTGTTCATTATGCCATCAGGTACAGGATCATTACTTTGAAGCATTACATAATCATTGCAAATAATAATAATTATACTAATATTAATATTAATTACCCTCCAAGCTAGTAACACTTCTCTTTCGGTATCGAATGACATCACATCAACACCTACTATTGGTGAGCATGAATTAAGGGTCATGACATTCCGAACAAATGGCTGGTCCTGTCCTTGCAAGGTAATTAGATTAGCCACCTAGAACAAAAAATCTTGCTTCAGCAAAACAACCAATACTTTCCAACTGGTTGTATTTAATTCAAATAAAGTAGATTGACAATAGAGAAGTGTAAATTAAACCTGGATAACAGGATCATGTGTAGGCTCAAGAAAATGGCCCTTATGACCAGCACACTCAATGTCAAAGCTCAATATGCGAAACGGAGCCATTTTGGAGAACTCTCCTTCCGGGGCATGGCTTATCAAGTCTGAATAACTAAGAGAAATGTTAAGGAAATCATTTATTCTTATAGTGAAAGACTCAATAACAAGTGAACATATAGTGGAGCCAACTGCATGGACTCCCTGCATAAGGATACAGGCAATCAAACTCTAATTGGCAATAGGATAGATTCTTTGCCGGCTTCCTATATTTTCCAGCAGGAACTTCAATCCAATTACCACCAACAATGTTGCAGTCAATCATGAATCGAAGAGCAAAAAGAACATTGCTTTCATATGTCATAAAGCTCTTCATACCAAGACCATCGATCTGTATGCCTCTATCAAGGATACCTACCATGTTTCAAAAATATAAATGGATAGCAAAAAACAAAGTACAAACTGCTAACATGATCAGATCAGATCTCATGATACCAAACTAAAAAAATGTCATGCATACTTGCACTATGCTACATTCACCCTATCATTGCATACATGCTTATCCTACCATTTCAAACTAACGAGCAGATGCAACAAAGAGTGAGCTGGATTCAGGGCCACCAAACCATAAATCGGTTACATATGCAGGCATAACAGTTGTGAAACCCAGTCCATCTGCCTAATGCCCATACAAGAAGCAACAACTGAAATTAATACACCAAGAAAAAGTATGACAAGAGAATGAGGTTGCCAGCAACAGCTACACATTGAGCTTCGCATGCACAAAGTATGCAGTGAATATGGGTCTTAAGAAGCAAAAACTGTCAAAGAATGTGATTAATTAAATGACTACCTACCTCAAAATAAAATTTTGAAGGGGTAAGAAAGTTCGAATGTTTACCACGGCAGCTGGTAATCATTGTTGGTAATGCAACCACAATTCTAAGAAATGGCTGAGAATCCTGCTGCTGATAGTACATAATGCTTCTTCTCTGCACCATTTCTATGCGGCGAACAATCTTAGGAACCCTATTGTTTCTATTCGCCTCCCTCATCCTCCCCTGAAATAACCACCACATGCAACAAGCATGTAAATTTATGTAACTATTTTCTCAAAAATACTCAATCATGTATGCTCTCAGACGAACCTATAAATAAGTATTTATACACAGAAACACATACATTTCCATAAACATATAGGAAAATATATTATTCTATTGTAATTTGTAAAACAAAATACCTCAAGAATTTGATGAAAATGAGAGATATCATCAGGACCCATTCCTGGAGGACAGCTGATGTAGAAATATGGTTCAAATCCATGAACATGGCAGCACACAATATGTCCTGACCAATGATCATATAAGAACCACTAAATACCCAAAAAAGAACCACTAAATACCCAAAAAAAACGGTGTTTGACAGCTTGAATCCAACTTTTTTATGTTAAGAAAGAAAAATGTGCCTTACTTTATGGCAGAACTAGAATACTCCCATTGTGAGGGCCTTTTCTTCCTGAACCATTGCAGCTGTGTTTGGTTCATAAATTTAGGTAGAGATTTGGAAAGGGAAAGGGAAAGGGAAAGGGAAAAATTGTGAAAGGTGTGTGAAATGAAATTATATTTCATTCACATTTCACCCACCTTTTCTTTTTCCGTTTCCCTTTCCAAATCACTCACTAAATCCGTGAACTAAACACAGCCTGAAAGAGTGACAAATAAGCACAATACTATGTTTTATTGACAATTTCTGAAAAAAAACAAAAGTAACAGGTCAAGTTAAAATAAATGTCCTCAACCTAATTTTAACCATTAAGGATTCTTTACTATATAATTTCCACACACAGGGTGGAAATCATATTTGTAATTGACAAATTGAAGGAACGTAATTAAGGTTTTGATATCCATGCGGATGCCTACTAAATGGTTAGAACTTCTCCACTGGCGTAGTATTTTTTGTATTATTTTAGCACAGCAAAGTGCACTTTATACGAATTTGTTACAAGTTGCTGCACTAGTGTGTAGTATTTAATGTGCTAAGATAGAATAGGAGTTAATGTGCTAAAATAGCATAGGTGCTCCAACAATATAATATTTTTTGTGCCAAAATACCATTTGGGTGGGGGTGGACCCAAAAAATTTAGCATTTCAATTTTTAAAAATATATATGCATAGGGAATGAGTAATATCCTGGGCTAAAGATACCTATAAGAGAATGCCCATACTTTCTATATAAAAGAAAAATAAATAAACAACTTCAAGAACTATTCATGTAATATGACTGGATCAGATTCAGACAGTGCCCAATTTAATACAAAAAAAATAATAATTCTAGAAGTCAAAACCCACAAAAGAAGAGCAATGTTAGCCATTCCAAAAACTCAAAAAAAAAGGGGGGGAAAAGAGCAAACCTTCCCTGGTAACCCCAAAGATCCTGATAATAGCAGCAGGACCAGACGAATTAGGCAACAATTCCTTATGACTCTCTCCGATAACGTAATCAATCTCCAGCTACTGAAACACTACAAACCCAAAAACCACAAATCTTCCACACACACACAAAAAAACAAAAAAAAAAACCTACAAATCAAGACAGCTCTGCAAAGAAAAGAAATTTTAAAATTACCGATGCTCTGGGATTGAGACTGGTAGGGCTGAGACAAAGCAGGGCGTTTCCACTTGAAGAGACGAGAGGAGGGAGCTTGTTGCTCCTCCGTGTCGCGGAGGACTTGGGACTCCTCCTCGTAGAGGGTTTCGTCGAGGAAGACGTCCTCGTCCACATCTTCACCTTTAGGAACCCATAACTTACCTTGAATGAGTTTAATAACATGAAATGTTATGAAATGCGGAGTCCATGAATAACATGAAATGTGGAATCAAACCACTTTTTGCAGTTTGTTCATGATTCTGATTCAAAAGTTTCAGAACTCAGTTTGGAGTACACAGGAGAGAGAAATGTGGAATCAAACCACTTTTTGCAGTTTGTTCATGATTCTGATTCAACGTTTCAGAATTCAGTTTGGTGTACACGGGAAAGAGAGAGAGAGAGAGAGAGAGAGGAAACTGAATCACTGATTATGTTACTGATAAAATAGCCAAAAAAAACAGTAATCTTCTGATGCCCTCACAAGAAAAAAACAGTGAACCACGACAACATTGATCCCACTTGAAGACAGAAATACAAGAATGTAAAGACTAGAAAGCCAAAAGAAATTCAACACAAGCATTTACTCCTCGTAGTATCCAGGATCAGGATCATTATCACCGCCATCATCATCATCAGATCTGGTAGTTGTAGTCGTCGTAGTAGTAGTAAGGTAGGACCGAAGGATGCGCTCGTACTTTTCAGGGCTATCATACAGTGTAGGAGTAGTGATAATTGCACATTCCAACCAATCTTCTCGCATCTCCTTCTTTGTCTGCCTCTGGAAGAACATTCCCCATTCATATAAGAGACGCTTCAGACGAACACTCTTCCGTCCACTAAACACAAACTTAATGACGTCCTGTGCTAGCCGAGTTATGTCCTCACCCTCGATGATGTAAATATACTGAAGCAAAAAAAGACAATGTTAAAAATGTGTACTCACTAAAGAAAAAATGGAGGGGCTTCCAGGTGATTAAGACCCGGAAATTCTGCCATTCATCTTATGTAGATATCTATAATCATCTAATCAAACTTATACGAGAAAATTCATCAATCTTTTCACTCCACATCTATAGCTAGGAGCAACTAATAAAAGGACAGTAGAAAATTTTGACTGGCAAAGAAAGCTGAATGCTTTGCCAACGTAACACTCTGTTTCAACAGTGGCCCTGGTGGGGGTGTGGTGTTGGTGTTGGTGGCGGTGGACCGGTGGTAGGGTGTGGTGGAGATGATGGTGGTTGTGTTAATGTGGTGGCATTGGTAAGAATTTAGTTTTGAAAATGTTTTCCACCTATTTTCTGCTCAAATAAACTTGTTATTCTCAACTATGGAAAACGTTATCCATTGACTTTTGTTTTCTATTGTACCAAATGCTAGAAAATGTGAAAAACATTTCCCCAAAAATATTTTCTGGCCAAACAAACAGAGCTTAACAGTTAAAGGAGAATTTTTTTTGTCAAATGAGAACTTCAGTTTGTCCTAGCGCGGACACTGAACTTGCAAAAGATGCTTTTTTGTAATTATATTGTCGATCGCTTGATTGATCGAGAGAGAGAGAGTTTTCAGTGTAATTACCAGAAACACAAAACCAATAGTTGCTAAGGTCACTTGCAGTACTTCATCCACGATCCCAGCAAAGCCTTCATCCTCTGGCTCACCAAAATCACCACCGCCACTGCCGCCGCCGCCGCCACCAGGACGATTTCCACCATTACTACCTCCATCATCATAGAATTCTTGCTTTTCCATCTGCTGCTTTAATATATCCTCTACAGACTGTTCCTTCTTAAACCTTCCCATAGCTTTCTCCAGAGCTTCCCATGGAGAAGCCTGATAGCAATTTGAAGTCAATTAAAATGGAATATTTTTTTTGTAGAGAAATAAGTAATTAAAGACTTGGACCAAGATCCAAAAAAGAATTTTCAAAAGTTCATAACCATCAATATTCCATAGTATTACTTCACTGATCAGACATTCTCAAAAGCAAATGTGAAGTCAGGGAAGGCTGTTTAGATACAGCCACTACGATCACAAAGTAATAATACGTAAAAAGGCATGCTTTTGATAGATATCACCCAAATATAAGTTATAGGTTGTATTTACTTAGTCAAGAAAATCTATTAACTCAACTCCCTATCAGAAAACTCAAGATGGAGCATAGTGCATGTTCCAAAAACCCATAAGCACCAATTAACAATCTCTGGTGGGACATACCGCGCAGACAAAAATATGAGTCATGATGAAGCATTTGAATTAAGAAAAACCAAATGGATGTATGATCTTTTAGCAGCAAGACATATAGTTTGCCTTGTTGGGAATAGGATAAGGGGGCAAGGGGGTTTTGACATCTTTTCTTAAAGCAGGAAAAAGAAAGAACTAAAAGATGTGGACAGGTTTTAATTTAAGAGTTGGAGAATGAAAGGGGAAGAAAATAACCAGAAAAAGAAAACTATTAGAGAAAGAGAGACACTGAGAAGTGGTTATTACTTTCTTTTTCTTCTTCTTCTTCTTCTTCTTCTTCTTCTTGAGCATATAAACAAGGGAATTTCTAATAGTGGATTATGACAGCATTGGACCAGAAAGAATTCCCAATTGAAGCTGTTCAGACTGCTGGGAGTCACTGCATGCAAGCCAATCTGTGGCCCAAACTCTGGAACACTGGCTATAACACACATTGGATTCCACATGTAAGAGAAGAAGAGAAGAAATTGAAGAAAGAGTATTATAAAAATTTCATAGGTTGGTTGCTGAGAAGAAATGGACAGGAAGGGAAGGCAGAAGATATTGAATTCCTCTTTTCTTTATGCGTACTTTGTGCTATATTTTTTAACTTTTTTTCCAAATCACCTCATTTTGGGAAAAGAGAGTTTTTATGGGCCTGAAGGGACACAGTTACTCTCCAAATCACTGCTTCTCTTCTTTTATCTCCGGTCTTCATTGTGATCTAAAGGCTTGGTGTTTGTATCAAAGGTACTTTATAACATCTCATTCAATCATACAATTAATACAACAACAAAAACAATGAATTTCAAGAAGGCCCTTTACCTTATTGGGATTCTCTGACTTCCCTTTGTCACCAAATAAACAAACAGGTGCACGATACCAGTATGTTGATCCACTAGAGGCCAGCTTTAAGTAAGTCTCGGGGAATTGATTGATGTGGTTTGGAGTAACACATAGCATAGAAGGTACACTACTCGAATGATATATATTTTTGAAATTGACAGCCAGCTGGAATGCTGTGACTGCAGTGCAGCTCATGTTT
This sequence comes from Camellia sinensis, assembly GCF_004153795.1. NCBI lineage: Eukaryota > Viridiplantae > Streptophyta > Magnoliopsida > Ericales > Theaceae > Camellia > Camellia sinensis. The sequence continues at coordinate 899,433 of NW_021025317.1, read as the reverse complement.
CATCAAACAACTCAGTTACCTCATAAGCCACACATAAAGCTCGGAACACCCCTAGTTTTCCTTCTTCAGGTATCACTGCACATTAAATTACAATGATGAAACCAATTTAAGATCCAGATGCAAATCACAAATCACAAATCACAAAAGTAAACTCACATCCTTTACTATGATTAATTCTAAATAACCAGGAAGTTAAAAACTAAACCATGAATTAAACCGTGAGAGGGCATGCTGCTTCAATCAATTTCAACCTAAAGGGAATGGAAATTTATACATGGAGCAATATGGAAACCTGCACTTAGTTGGGAACTATACAATCTGAAGAACCCCCAAAACAAAACAAAGCATGAAACCACGAAACTTCCATATGTGGTTCATAGCATCGTTTGATAAAAACTGCATTCAAATTTTGATTTTTTTTTTCTCCCCAACTTCAAAGAAAAACCCGAGCAGATTGCCAAAATACATTAAATTTGAGTCTCATTGTAGCAAATTGGGATATACTTGGGCACCTATTGGTTAACAAGAGTAAAATAATGAAAATGCCAGTAGAAGGATCAAGACCTCATCACGGAAATAATGAAAATACCAGTATGTTGTGAGCCCACCCAACGGGTGTGCTTAAAATATAAATTTTAATTTTGAATTCAGAACATATTTTCTGTGTTGTTTAAGTGATGAAAGTGTTTTTTATTTTTCCCTTTTGGATGGAGAAATTGACACTTGACGCAAGAGGAGAAAGCAACTTAGCAAAAGGAGGGAAGGAAGTTCATGGACAACAAGTAACGTGTTCACTTTTAATAATAGTATAGATTACAACTGCTAGGTGTCTTTAGATTCCAAATCACCCCCCCTTTAACAAAAAGATAGGTCTTCCAGCTAGTAATTAGAGACCAGAGATTCCTAAAGACCAATTCTTAACAAAGCATACCTCATATGGAGTCTTAGGAAACCTAAGAAGTACGGACATGAACAGCAAGTACCATTGAACACCATTTATTTGTCATAGTGATCTGAAATGAACTATAAATTTTCATAGAAGGTCACAAAATATCACAAAATTATATGCAGAAGGAGGGACCGGAGGGAGCTTCTATTTCCACACATTGTTTCCTCTCAGTGCAGACATTTTGTTTTTTGGTTGTAAATCAACTTCCGAACAAAACTATTTGGTTTGAAAATCAACTTCCGAACAAAATTATTTGATTTGGCCGTATCTTTGGTTTGAAAGTTGATTTCCGAACAAAACTCGAGCCAAATAGTTTTGTTCGGAAATCAACTTTTGAACCAAAAATTCAGAAATTAAATGTGTGAACTGAGATAATGTGGTGTGTGGAAATAGAAGTTCCCGAAACAGTATCTGAAGCTTTATACCAAACTTGCACTTTGAATTTAGCTTGACAATATACCAGAAGAAATGCTGAAATGGCACTCAATTGGCAGACACAATTGAGTTATAATGCAATCTAAACTGGTCATTGAAGACTTGATGAAGGATTTGACCAACTAATCAGCCACAGCCCATTTGGATTGAGAGTTTTGGTGAGCAGAGAAAAGAAATAGAGAGAAAGAACTCCAATAACTTGTTGGATAATTTAGAAGCTGAAGTGGATAGAAATGGTGAGAAAAAGAAGAAGAAAACCTAAACTCATATATTGATTCACACAAAAATTGAAGAGATTTGGTGATAAAGAAAGTTGATTTATAAAAGGTTTTCAAAATCTCTGTTGCTAGAATCGTACGATTCGCGATTCGAATCGTACGATTCGGTTCAATACACATACAAATCGATATGAACTAGTAGAGAGAATCATAAATGGCAATGAATCGCACTTGTATCGTTGAATCGATCACCGAATCGTAAGAATCGCAGAATCGCACGATTATGGAAATCGCTGGTAAACCTACAACCAGTCGGACCCGAATGGATTTCTTTGATTTATGATGCATTTTTTTTGCTTTATTTTGCTGGAGAATGGATCGACTAGGTCTTTTAAGACCTTTCGAGTTATTAAATAATAATCCCATTGTCTTTTGGTTTGCCTATTAACTCTCAAACGACGAAACCCTAGAAAAAAAATGTTTTTCTCTTTCTCTAGTTACGAAGAAGTAGCTTTTGATGTTGAAGAAGTAGCTTTTGATGTTGGGTCCTTGCACTTTCAACTTTAATTAAATCTTGAAGCTTTAACAAACTTTTTTGAGGTGTCGTGCTTGGACTTTGAGCTGCTATTGTTCCACAAACTCCATATGATACTGTTTGCTGTACAATGGGTCATTCTATTTACACACCACTTTCCCTCTCAAGGCAAACCATTCATTAATTTATTTTTTATTACAATTTTAACCTTAAGTGAAATGACTATAAAGGACAAGTTATGATACACACCCCATTTGTGTATTTACCATAAAGGACAAGAATCAATATAATATAAATCATCAATTTCAAACTTGTTCCTTACGTATCTTCTCTGTCAAGAATCCAAAAACCCTAAAACCAAAATAAAAAACCCTTCAACAAATAATCAAAAATATAGTATTATTAAAGATTTTGATTGGATTCAATGAAGGATGCATCTAACAATTCTCATTCGGAACAATGGACCAATGAAAAGGTTATTTTTATTGTTGTTTTCGTCTTCGTTTTCGTTTATGAGTGGTAAATCGTTGTTCGGTTAACCAAAGGTGAATGATATATCATTGTTCGACAGACTACAATCGAACAACTTATATATGTTTAACAGACTACAATCGAACAACTTACATCTATTCAACAAACTACAATCGAACAGGTGCAATTTGTTCGGATTACTACGGTCGAACTTTTTCATTTAATTTAACTCTGTACTGCCGAACAATTATAATTTTTTTTTTTTTCCAGAACTGTGCATCCGTGGAATGCATGGTTTTAAAAAGCGGCCGCAACCGTTACGTAACGCCGTTACGTAACGGTTGTGGTAGTTACCGCCACCCGTTACGGCCGCTTTTGCAGTGTGATTGAGATTCACGGATGTATCGGCCATAGCGGCTGATATAGCGGTCGTAACGGTGTTGTAACGGCCTATTACGCACCGTTATGTAACGGTTCCGAATTGCTTCTTTCAAAAAAACACAAAAAAAAAAAAAAATTTTGAAAAATGGGGAAGAGAGATAGAGAGAAGAGGGAAGATGGAGGAATAAGAGAGAGAGAGAGAGAGAGAGAGAATAGGGAAGATGAAGAACATGTCATTGATTTGTTGAAATTGTAAGACCTATGCTATTCTATTCAGCTGCTATCATTCAACTATTTTGTTTGTATGTGTCTATCTACATATTGTTTGAAAATAATAATAATAATAATAATTGTGGTCATTATCTATTTGGCTTAATATATACATATATATATATTTAGACTTGTATTTATTCTCTTACTTTTGTCATTGTTTATCTTATATATAATAGTTAGTGATTGATTTTTTGTATAATATAAAGTCATTAATTATTAAAATAAAATGTAAAAAACTCAGTTTATAGTGATTTAAAAATATGAAATATATTGGATCATACTTAAAAAATACAAAAATTGATCAATATTTATTTTAAAACCCAATAAATATGATTATAAAAAAAAAATATGCGTATCAGTAAGTTTTTTGTAAATTGTGTGAAAAATAAAAAAATTCACGGTTCCGGTTACCGCAACCGTTACGTTACGGCCTTTACACCCCGCAACCGCAACCGCGCCACCGCCACCGTTACGGCGACCGCAGCCGCTTTTCAGAACCTTGGTGGAATGCAATAATGTTGGATCTGTGAGTCTTGTTGACTACACGAGTCAATTTATTATTAATGAGATAGTCTCATATCGAAAATTAGTATTTTTTTCTTTTTGTTTTCGAATGTTTAATGACTTTGTTGAATAGAGAATGGAGGAGGCGATGAATATCGTGGGTGTGGAGGCAAAATTGGAACTTTGTGTATATTGTTGTGGGTGAGTGTGTGAGTAAGGGTAAATATATAAATTTGTGGTGTGTGATGAGAAAAATATTTATTTTTGCAAATTATTTTTGGTGTGTCTTCAGAAGTGGTTTGCCTTGAGAGGGAAAGCAGTGTGTAAATAGAGCCTTCCCTGTACAAGAACTAAATTGAATAGTTTATAGATTGCCCACTTTGAGCCTTTTTATTACTTTAGTACCTCTGTTATTGCTGTCACTGTGCTATTGGTGTTGGAATTTGGAGTTTTGAGTTTTGAGTTTTTAATTGCTCTCTTTATTAAGATTAAAGAATGGTTAATAATTTATTTATTTATTTTATATATATATATTTTATATTTTTGTATTTATTAATTTTTTGTTTCTTAGAATCTATCACAAATATTTTACCTTTCAAGTACACACCTAAATTAGGTGCATCTAAAAATTAAAAAATAATAATTAAAATATGAAAAAAAAAATCATTAAAAATAACATAACACAAAACAAAAAACCAAACAGTATTTTCATTAAATATTTCATAGATAAATGTAATATTTAAGTATGTAGATATGTTTTTTATCTAATTTTTTAAAATGACCGAATCTTTTACGATTCACGATTCAATTCGATTCGATTCATGATTCAGTACAAGGACATTTTGATTCACGATTCGAATCCCAATTTGACAACTATGTTCAAAATACAAAAATTGGCCATCTAAATACAAAACATTAAAAATAAATTGACCCATGTGGCTTCTTTTATTCATTGATGAGATTTGGTGAAAGAAAATTTTTTGATAAACAAAATTTATTGAAGAAGAGCATGAAGAAGATGCTAAAGAATACAAAAAACCAAAACCCCCAAAAGGGCAAAACAAAGTAGCCAATCACATCATCAATGAAATCTAAAAAGGTAAACAAATCAGGATCTACACGTCCTGCCACCCAACCACATAAGACTCGCAAAAACCTATCTTCTAACCAGGAAACAAAGCAAGCAACTCTTTGAAAAACACGTCAATTCTGCTCCAACCACAACAACCACATTAGGCGCAAAGGGGCCAAAGCCCAAGCCTTACGATGCCACTTCCCAACTTGGCCCCCACCCAACTCCAAGGAAGCTCCATCATCCCTTTTAGTTGAACCCACACAACTCCAAAAGAAGAAAAAACAAGCACCTACAAACAGTAAGTTACCAGACACTGAATCAATAAATGGTCCACTGATTTTGCATCACCATAGCACATACAACACTAATTAACCAAAATGTCCACATGTCAAACCAAATTATCAATCGTAAGGATCCTACCAAAAGCCACCGTTCGCACAAAGAAAGCCACCTCTAAAGGAACACCTATAATCCAAATTTGCCGCTAAGGAAACTTCTCCATCCTACCTCCACATAAAGCTCGATAAAAAGAGGACACCAAAAAAATACCTTTAGAACCCAAACCCCCCCAAACCAGAACATCCTCTCCCCTCTTCTCTATATACAACCCATGACGAAAGTTCAAAATATCCAACAACCGGCCAAATTCCCAATCCTGGACCTGCCGACACAGTTTAAGATCCCAAACCACCCCATTCCCATTCCCAACCCCACCCCTTCCCTACCCTACCCAACCCAAATAAGAAGCCACCATAGCATCTGAATCCATAACAAGACGAAAAAACAACGAATACTGAAATTCCAAAGCCATTTCACCACACCACCTGTCATTCCAAAAGCTCACCCTATTTCCTGAACCCACTTGGAACTGACTATGCTCCAAAACTCCCCCTGACCAAGCCAAATACCCTTCCACAAATCACAACTATTAGACCCATCCACCCTCCTCGAACTCCACTCCCCCGACCAATCCCATACTTCACAGCTATCACCCGACGCCACAACCAATCTCTCTCCCAAGAAAACTGCCATAACAACTTCCCTAACAAAGCAAAATTTACAGTTTGCAACCTCCGCACCCCTAAGCCCCCCATTCTCCTTTGGACGACAAATTGAATCCCAACTCACTTGATGATATCTAAACTCACCCTCACCACTACCCCACAAAACGTCCCGCTGCAAATTCTCCAACCAACAAGCTACAAACACCGGAATAACATGCACCAATATGAAATAAGTTGGAATACTCCCCAACACACTCCTAATCAATGTCAATCTCCCACTCTTACATAAATACTACTTCTTCCATCCTGCCAGTAGATGTTGAACCCTTTCTAACACGCCCAAGGTTCTGAAAAGCAGTTGCGGTCGCCGTAACGGTGGCGGTGGCGCGGTTGCGGGGTGTAAAGGCCGTAGCGTAACGATTGCTGTAACCGAAACCGTGAATTTTTTTATTTTTCGCACAATTGAAAAAACCTTACCGATACACACATTTTTTTTTTCATGATCATATTTATTAGGTTTTAAAATAAATATTGATCAATTTTTATCAATTTTTAAGTTTGATCCAATATATTTCATATTTTTAAATCACTAAAAACTGAGTTTTTTACATTTTATTTTAATAATTAATGACTTTATATTATACAAAAAATCAATCACTAACTATTATATATAAGATAAACAATGACAAAAGTAAGAGAATAAATAAAAGCCTAAATATATATATATATATATATATTAATCAAGCCAAATAGATAATGACCACACTTATTATTATTATTAAACAATATATAGATAAACACACACAAACAAAATGATTAAGTGATAGCAACTGAATAGAATAGTATAGGTCTTACAGTTTCACTTCAACAAATCAATAACATGTTCTTCATCTTCCCTCTTCTCACTCTATCTCTCTTCCCCCATTTTTAATTTTTTTTTTTTTTGTGTTTTTTCAAAAGAAGCAATTCGGAACCATTACATAACGGTGCGTAACAGGCCGTTACAGCACCGTTACGACTGCTATAGCAGCCACTACGGCTGATACACCTGTGAATCTCAATCACACTACAAAAACGGCCGTAGCGGGTGGTGGTAACTACCACAACCATTACATAACGGCGTTACGTAACGGTTGCGGCCGCTTTTTAAAACCTTGAACACGTCATTCCACACCACCTTAGCCTTAAAGGAAGCCCCCAAAGGAACCCCAAATAAGACACAGGCAAAGTTGCCACTTTGCACCCTAAAATAGCCGCTAAAGACTGTAACCAAATTTTTGAAAAGCAATTGCGGTCGCCGTAACGGTTGTGGTGGCGCGATTGCGGTTGTTGGGTGTAAAGGTCGTAGCGTAACGGTTGCGGTAACCGGAGCCGTGAATTTTTATTTTTTACATTATTTGAAAAAAACTTACCGATACACATATTTTTTTTTTCTAGTATTACATTTATTAGGGTTTAAAATAGATTTTAATCAAATTTTGTTAGTTTTTCAGTATGATCCAATATATTTCATATTTTTAAATCATTATAAAATGAGTTTTTTACATTTTATTTCAATAGTTAATTATTTTAAGAATAATTGATTTTAAATGTCTACAAAATTATTTTTGACCAATACTTGAACTAACTAAATAAAAAATATTTACAATTATTAAATAAAATGATTATAAAAATAAAAATTGTTCCATAAACAAAAATTATTTTTCAACTAATGATTTTTTTTTAAAAGACATTTTTTTAGACAACGCGTTACAGCTAACTAAATAAAATTATTTACAATTAAATATTAAATAAAATGATTATAAAAAAAAAATTGTGCCATAAGTAATAATTATTTTTGAGCTATTGATTTTCTCAACAACAATGATAGGTGGCTCGAAAAATTATGGCTCGAATGGCTCGAAACACCCAAAACGATGTCGTTTTAAATATAAAACGACATCGTTTTAACACGGCTTGACTCCCGCACGTGCGGGACGCCGATTTTCAAAAAAAAAAAAAATTTAAAATCGCCGCACGTGTGGCCTGGGCCCCGCACGTGCGGGAAAATTTGGCAAAAATCACAGTTGCACTCTGCTAAATAAGCAGGTGCGGGAACGGCATGCGTTGACCAGCCGCACGTGCGGCTTGACTCCCGCACGTGCGGGACGAAGAAAATTAAAAAAATAAAATAAAAAGAAAAAAATCCAAACAAGTTTTTTTTTTTTTGGCTTGGATCACTTGAGTATTCTTTTTTTTATATATAAGATTTTTTTATAATTTTTTTTTTAAAATTTTTGGGAAAGAAAGCTATTCAAAATTTTATAAAGGTGTGTAACAGGCCTTTACGGTAACGCTATGGCCATTATGTAACATCGAAACGGCCGTTACACATGTAAATTTCTGTCACACCATAAAAGCGAATGTAACGGATAGCGCTTACCACCGCAACCGTTACATAACGGCTGCAACCATTACATAATACCGCTTTTTGAAACCTTGACTGTAACTGATCCACTTCCCTAATCGGAATCAACTCCGACTTCGCAAGATTCACCTTCAACTCGGAAACTGCCTCAAAACATAACAACATACACCGAAAATAACCCAACTGCTATGGCTCTGCCCCACAAAAAATCAAAGCATCAACCATATACAAAAGATGAGAAACAACAAACGGATAAACACCGGCAACACCTACCCGGAAACCCTCCAACAAATTACCACACACCACCCTAGACACCAATCTACTACCAACGTGAGTCGTGAAAACTTACGAAACTCGCACGGGACTTCCGGTTTGAAAACTAAGTCAAAAAATGCACGTCCTAAACACTTAAGTTTGAAAAAATGCCATTAGTGGCCAAAAAATTCTATAACAGTCCCGAGAAGGGCAATGTAAGTTGTGGAAACTGACGGAACTAGAGCGGGACTTCCGGTTTGGAAACTAGGCCGGAAAAGGTACTTTTTTCGCAGTTAAGCTTGAAAATAGGCCATGGTGGGCCGAAATCGTGTAACAATCACGAGAATGGCCCGGGGAATACCTCGAACATCTCATGAGGGACCAATTTGAGTTGTGAAAACTTAACGAACAGGCACAGGACTCCCGATTTGAAAACTAGCCCGGAAAAAACACTTTTTTAACACTTGAGCTTGGAAGTAGGCCATCGGGGGGCCAAAATCATGTAACAGTCGCAGTATGGGCCGGGAACACCTTAAAAACCACGAGAGTGACCAACGCGAGTTGTGAAAATTTACGAAACTAGCACGGGACTCCCGGTTTGAAAACTAAGTTGGAAAGAGACACTTTTTCCGCACTTCCGGTTTGAAAACTAAGTTGGAAAAAGACATTTTTTTCACACTTAAGCTTGGAAATAGGACATTGGGGGGGTTAAAACCGTGTAACAGTCACGAGAAGGACCGAGAGATGCCCCAAACACCTCGGGAGGGTTCAAGGCAAGTTGTGGAGACTTACGGAACTAGCACGGGACTCTCGGTTTGGGAACTAAATCAAAAAATGCACTTTTTTCACACTTATGCTCGAAAATAAACCGTCGAGGGCCAAAATCGTGCAACAGTCACGAGAAGGCCCGGGGAACACATCAAACACCTCGGGAGGGACCAATGTAAGTTGTGAAAACTTACGGAACTAGCACAGGACTCCCGGTTTGAAAACTAAGTTCGAAACGACACTTTTTTCGCACTTAAACTGAAAAATAGTCCATCGGGGGGGCAAAATCGTGTGACAGTCAAGAGAAGGTCCGGGGAACACCTCAAACACCTAGTGAGGGACAGGCGTGAGCCGTGGAAACTTACGAAACTCGCACGGGACTCGCGGTTTGAAAACTAAGTAAAAAAATGCACTTCCTAAACACTTAAGTTTGAGAATAGGCCATTGGTGGCCAAAAAATCCTGTGACAGTCCCGAGAAGGCCCGTGGAACACCTCCAACAATTCAGGAGAAACCAATGTAAGTTGGGAAAACTGACGGAACTAACGCGGGACTTCCGGTTTGGAAACTAGGTCGGAAACGGTACTTTTTTCGCACTTAAGGTTAAAAATAGGCCTCGGTGGGCCGAAATCATGTAACAATCATGAGAAAGCCCGGGGAACACCTCGAACATCTCAAGAGGGACCAATTTGAGTTGTGAAAACTTAACGTACAGGCACGGGACTCCCGATTTGAAAACTAGGCCGGAAAATACACTTTTCTAACACTTGAGCTTGGAAGTAGGCCATCGGGGGGCCAAAATCATGTAACAGTCGCAGGATGGGCTGGGAACACCTTAAACACCTCGGGAGTGACCAACGCGAGTTGTGAAAATTTACGAAACTAGCACGGGACTCCCGATTTGAAAACTAAGTTGGAAAGAGACATTTTCCACACTTAAGCTTGGAAATAGGACACCAGGGGGGGCAAAACCGTGTAACAGTCACGAGAAGGACCGGAAAATGCCCCAAACACCTCGGGAGGGTCCTAGGTAAGTTGCGGAGACTTATGGAACTAGCATAGGACTCTCGATTTGAGAACTAAATCAAAAAATGCACTTTTTTTCACACTTAAGCTCGAAAATAAGCCGTCGGGGGCCAAAATCGTGTAACAGTCACGAGAAGGCCCGGGGAACACGTCAAACACCCCGGGAGGGACCAATGTAAGTTGCGAAAACTTACGGAACTAGCACGGGACTCCCGGTTTGAAAACTAAGTTCGAAACGGCACTTTTCTCGCACCTAAGCGTGAAAAATAGTCCATCGGGGAGGCAAAATCGTGTAACAGTCAAGAGAAGGTCCGGGGAACACCTCAAACACCTAGTGAGGGACCAACGTGAGCCGTGGAAACTTACGAAGCTCGCACGGGACTCGCGGTTTGAAAACTAAGTAAAAAAATGCACTTCCTAAACACTTAAGTTTGAAAATAGGCCATCGGTGGCCAAAAAATCCTGTAATAGTCTCGAGAAGGCCCGTGGAACACCTCCAACACCTCGGGAGAAACCAATGTAAGTTTTCGAAACTGACGGAACTAGCGCGGGACTTCCGATCTGGAAACTAGGTCGGAAAAGGTACTTTTTTCGCACTTAAGGCTGAAAATAGGCCTCGGTGGGCCGAAATCGTGTAACAATCACGAGAAGGCCCGGGGAATACCTCGAACATCTCAGGAGGGACCAAATTTGAGTTGTGAAAAATTAACGAACAAGCACGGGACTCCCGATTTGAAAACTAAATCCGAAACGGCAATTTTCTCGCACCTAAGCTTGAAAAATAGTCCATCAGGAGGCCCAAAATCGTGTGACAGTCAAAAGAACGTTCGGGGAACACCTCAAACACCTAGGCAGGGACCAACGTGAGCCGTGCAAATTTACGAAACCCGCACGGGACTCCCAGTTTTAAAACAAAGTCAAAAAATGCTTTTCCTAAACACTTAAGTTTGAAAAAAGGCCATCGAGGGCCAAAAAATCTTATAACAGTCCTGAGAAGGCCCGTGGAACACCTGCAACACCTCTGGAGAAACCAATATAAGTTGTGGAAACTTACGGAAATAGCGAGGGACTTCCGGTTTGGAAACTAGGTCGGAAAAGGTACTTTTTTTGCAGTTAAGCTTGAAAATAGGCCTCGGCGGGCCAAAAACGTGTAACAACTACGAGAAGGCCCAGAGAACACCTCGAACATCTCAGGAGGGACCAATTTGAGTTGTGAAAACTTAACGAACAGGCACGGGACTCCCGATTTGAAAACTAGACCGGAAAATAGACTTTTCTAACACTTGAGCTTGGAAGTAGGCCATCGGGGGGCCAAAATCATGTAACAGTCGCAGGATGGGCCGGGAACACCTTAAACACCTCGGGAGTGACCAACACGAGTTGTGAAAATTTACGAAACTAGCACGGGACTCCCGGTTTGAAAACTAAGTTGGAAAGAGACACATTTTCCGAACTTAAGCTTGGAAATAGGACACCGGGGGGGCAAAACCGTGTAACAGTCACGAGAAGGACCGGGAAATGCCCCCAAACACCTCGTTAGGGTCCTAGGTAAATTGCGGAGACTTACAGAACTAGCACGGGACTCTCGGTTTTAGAACTAAATCAAAAAATGCACTTTTTTTCACACTTAAGTTCAAAAATAAGCCGTCGGGGGCCAAAATCGTGCAACAGTCACGAGAAGGCCCGGGGAACACGTCAAAACCCCGGGAGGGACCAATGTAAGTTGTGAAAACTTACGGAACTAGCACGGGACTCCCGGTTTGAAAACTAAATCCGAAACAGCAATTTTCTCGCACCTAAGCTTGAAAAATAGTCTATCGGGGGGGCAAAATCGTGTGACAGTCAAAAGAACGTCCGGGGAACACCTCAAACACCTAGGAAGGGACCAACGTGAGTCTTGGAAACTTACGGAAGTCGCACGGGACTCCCGGTTTTAAAACTAAGTCCAAAAATACACTTCCTAAACACTTAAGTTTGAAAATAGGCCATCGATGGCCAAAAAATTCTATAACAGTCTCGAGAAGGCCAATGTAAGTTGTGGAAATTGACGGAACTAGCGCGGGACTTCCGGTTTGGAAACTAGGTCGGAAAAGGTGCTTTTTTCGCAGTTAAGCTTGAAAATAGGCCTCGGTGGGCCAAAATCGTGTAACAAACACGAGAAGGCCCGGGGAATACCTCGAACATCTCAGGAGGGACCAATTTGAGTTGTGAAAACTTAACGAACAGGCATGGGACTCCCGATTTGAAAACTAGGCCAGAAAATACACTTTTCTAACACTTGAGCTTGGAAGTAGGTCATCGGGGGGCCAAAATCATGTAACAGTCGCAGGATGGGCCGGGAACACCTTAAAAACCTTGGGAGTGACCAATGCGAGTTGTGAAAATTTACGACACTAGCACAGGATTCCCGGTTTGAAAACTAAGTTGGAAAGAGACACTTTTTCCGCACTTAAGCTTGGAAATAGGACACCGGGGGGGGGCAAAACCATGTAACAGTCACGAGAAGGACCGGAAAATGACCGAAACACCTCGGGAGGGTCCAAGGTAAGTTGCGGAGACTTACGGAACTAGCACGGGACTCTCGGTTTGAGAACTAAATCAAAAAATGCACTTTTTTTCACACTTGAGCTCGAAAATTAGCCGTCGGGGGCCAAAATCGTGTAATAGTCACGAGAAGGCCCGAGGAACAAGTCAAACACCCCGGGAGGGACCAATGTAAGTTGTGAAAACTTACAGGACAAGCACGGGCCTCCCGGTTTGAAAACTAAGTTCGAAACAGCACTTTTCTCGCACCTAAGTCTGAAAAATAGTCCATCGGGGGGGCAAAATCGTGTGACAGTCAAGAGAAGGTCCGGGGAACACCTCAAACACCTAGTGAGGGACCACCGTGAGCCGTGGAAACTTACGGAAGTCGCACGGGACTCGCGGTTTGAAAACTAAGTCAAAAAATGCACTTCCTAAACACTTAAGTTTGAGAATAGGCCATCGGTGGCCAAAAAATCCTATAACAGCCCCGAGAAGGCCCGTGGAACAACTCCAACACCTCCGGAGAAACCAATGTAAGTTGGGGAAACTGACGGAACTAGCGCGGGACTTCCGGTTTGGAAACTAGATCGGAAAAGGTACTTTTTTCGCACTTAAGGTTGAAAATAGGCCTCGGTGGGCCGAAATCGTGTAACAATCACGAGAAGGCCCGGTGAACACCTCTAACGTCTCAAGAAGGACCAATTTGAGTTGTGAAAACTTAACGAACGGGCACGGGACTCCCGATTTGAAAACTAGGCCGGAAAATACACTTTTCTAACACTTGAGCTTGGAAGTAAGCCATCGGGGGGCCGAAATCATGTAACAGTCGCAAGATGGGCCGGGAACACATTAAAAGCCTCAGGAGTGACCAACGTGAGTTGTGAAAATTTACGAAACTAGCACGGGACATAAGCTTGGAAATAGGACACCGGGGGGGGCAAAACCGTGTAACAGGCACAAGAAGGACCGGGAAATGCCCCAAACACCTCGGAAGGGTCCTAGGTAAATTGCGGAGACTTACGGAACTAGCACGGGACTCTCGGTTTGAGAACTAAATCAAAAAATGCACTTTTTTTCACACTTAAGTTCGAAAATAAGCCGTCGGGGGCCAAAATCGTGCAACAGTCCCGAGAAGGCCCGGGAAACACGTCAAACACCCCGGGAGGGACCAATGTAAGTTGTGACAACTTACGGAACTAGCACGGGACTCCCGGTTTGAAAACTAAATCCGAAACGGCAATTTTCTCGCACCTAAGCTTGAAAAATAGTCCATCGGGGGGGCAAAATCGTGTGACAGTCAAAGGAACGTCCGGGGAACACCTCAAACACCTAGGAAGGGACCAACGTGAGTCGTGAAAACTTACGGAACTCGCACAGGACTCCCGGTTTTAAAACTAAATCCGAAACGGCAATTTTCTCGCACCTAAGCTTGAAAAATAGTCCATCGGGGGGACAAAATCGTGTGACAGTCAAAGGAACGTCCGGGAAACACCTCAAACACCTAGGAAGGGACCAACGTGAGTCGTGGAAACTTACGGAACTCGCACAGGACTCCCGATTTTAAAACTAAGTCAAAATATTCCCTTCCTAAACACTTAAGTTTGAAAATAGGCCATCGGTGGCCAAAAAATTCTATAATAGTCCCGAGAAGGCCAATGTAAGTTGTGGAAACTGATGGAACTAGCGCGGGACTTTCGATTTGAAAACTAGGTTCGAAAAGGTACTTTTTTTGCAGTTAAGCTTGAAAATAGGCCTCGGTGGGCCGGAATCGTGTAACAATCACGAGAAGGCCCGGGAAACACCTCGAACATCTCAGGAGGGACCAATTTGAGTTGTGAAAACTTAACGAACAGGCACGGGACTCCCGATTTGAAAACTAGGCCGGAAAATACATTTTTCTAACACTTGAGCTTGGAAATAGGTCATCGGGGGGCCAAAATCATGTAACAGTCGCAAGATGGGCTGGGAACGACTTAAACACCTCAGGAGTGACAAACGCGAGTTGTGAAAACTTACGAAACAAGCATGGGACTCCCGGTTTGAAAACTAAGTTGGAAAGAGACACTTTTTCCACACTTAAACTTGGAAATAGGACACCCGAGGGGGGGGAAACCGTGTAACAGTCACGAGAAGGACCGGGAAATGCCCCAAACACCACAGGAGGATCCTAGGTAAGTTGCGGAGACTAACGGAACTAGCACGGGACTCTCGGTTTGAGAACTAAATCAAAAAATGCATTTTTTTTCACACTTAAGCTCGAAAATAAGCCGTCGGGGGCCAAAATCGTGTAACAGTCACGAGAAGGCCCGGGGAACACGTGAAACACCCCGGGAGGGACCAATGTAAGTTGTGAAAACTTACGGAACTAGCACGGGACTCCCGGTTTGAAAACGAAGTTCGAAACGACACTTTTCTCGCACCTAAGTTTGAAAAATAGTCTATCGGCGGGGCAAAATCGTGTGACAATCAAGAGAAGGTCCAGGGAACACCTCAAACACCTAGTGAGGGACCAACGTGAGCCGTGAAAACTTACGGAACTCGCGATTTGAAAACTAAGTCAAAAAATGCACTTCCTAAACACTTAAGTTTGAGAATAGGCCATCGGTGGCCAAAAAATCTGTAACAGGCCCGAGAAGGCTCGTGGAACACATCCAACACTTCGGGAGAAACCAATGTAAGTTGTGGAAACTGACGGAACTAGCGCGGGACTTCCGGTTTGAAAACTAGGTCGGAAAAGGTACTTTTTTCGCACTTAAGGTTGAAAATAGGCCTCGGTGGGCCGAGATCGTGTAACAATCACGAGAAGGCCCAGGGAATACCTCGAACATCTCAGGAGAGACCAATTTGAGTTGTGAAAACTTAACGAACAGGCACGGGACTCCCGATTTGAAAACTAGGCCGGAAAATACACTTTTCTAACACTTGAGCTTAGAAGTAGGCCATCGGGGGGCCAAAATCATGTAACAATCTCAAGATGGGCCGGGAACACCTTAAACACCTCGGGAGTGACCAACGCGAGTTGTGAAAACTTACGAAACTAGCACGGGACTCCCGGTTTGAAAACTAAGTTGGAAAGAGACACTTTTTCCGCACTTAAGCTTGGAAATAGGACACCGGGGGGGGGCAAAACCGTGTAATAGTCACGAGAAGGACTGGGAAATGCCCCAAGCACCTCGGGAGGGTCCTAGGTAAGTTGCGGAGACTTACGGAACTAGCACGGGACTCTCGGTTTGAGAACTAAATAAAAAAATGCACTTTTTTCACACTTAAGCTCGAAAATAAGCCGTCGGGGGGAAAAATCGTGTAACAATCACGAGAAGGCCCGGGGAACAAGTCAAACACCCCGGGAGGGACCAATGTAAGTTGTGAAAACTTATGGAACTAGCACGGGACTCCCGGTTTGAAAACTAAGTTCGAAACGGCACTTTTCTCGCACTTAAGCTTGAAAAATAGTCCATCGGGGGGGCAAAATCGTGTGACAGTCAAGAGAAGGTCCGGGGAACACCTCAAACACCTAGTGAGGTACCAACGTGAGCCGTGGAAACTTATGGAACTCGCACGGGACTCGCAGTTTGAAAACTAAGTCAAAAAATGCACTTCCTAAACACTTAAGTTTGAGAATAGGCCATCGGTGGCAAAAAAATCCTGTAACAGTCCCGAGAAGGCCCGTGGCACACCTCCAACAACTCAGGAGAAACCAATGTAAGTTGGGGAAACTGACGGAACTAGTGCGGGACTTCCGGTTTGGAAACTAAGTCGAAAAAGGTACTTTTTTCGCACTTAAGGTTGAAAATAGGCCTCGGTGGGCCGAAATCGTGTAACAATCACGAGAAGGCCCAGGGAATACCTCGAACATCTCAGGAGAGACCAATTTGAGTTGTGAAAACTTAACGAACAGGCACGGGACTCCCGATTTGAAAACTAGGCCGGAAAATACACTTTTCTAACACTTGAGCTTAGAAGTAGGCCATCGGGGGGCCAAAATCATGTAACAATCTCAAGATGGGCCGGGAACACCTTAAACACCTCGGGAGTGACCAACGCGAGTTGTGAAAATTTACGAAACTAGCACGGGACTCCCGGTTTGAAAACTAAGTTGGAAAGAGACACTTTTTCCGCACTTAAGCTTGGAAATAGGACACCGGGGGGGTTGAAAACTAGGCCGGAAAATACACTTTTCTAACACTTGAGCTTAGAAGTAGGCCATCGGGGGGCCAAAATCATGTAACAATCTCAAGATGGGCCGGGAACACCTTAAACAGAACTAAATCAAAAAATGCACTTTTTTTCACACTTAAGTTCGAAAATAAGCCGTCGGGGGCCAAAATCGTGCAACAGTCACGAGAAGGCCCGGGGAACACGTCAAACACCCCGGGAGGGACCAATGTAAGCTGTGAAAATTTACGGAACTAGCACGGGACTCCCGGTTTGAAAACTAAGTTCGAAACGGCACTTTTCTCGCACTTAAGCTTGAAAAATAGTCCATCGGGGGGACAAAATCGTGTGACCGTCAAAAGAACGTCCGGGGAACACCTCAAACACCAAGTGAGGGACCAACGTAACCCGTGGAAACTTACGGAACTCGCATGAGACTCGCGGTTTGAAAACTAAGTCAAAAAATGCACTTCCTAAACACTTAAGTTTGAGAATAGGCCATCGGTGGCCAAAAAATCCTGTAACAGTCCCGAGAAGGCCCGTGGAACACCTCTAACATCTCGGGAGAAATCAATGTAAGTTGGCAAAACTGACGGAACTAGTGCGGGACTTCCGGTTTGGAAACTAGGTCGGAAAAGGTACTTTTTTCGCACTTAAGGTTGAAAATAGGCCTCGGTGGGCCGAAATCGTGTAACAATCACGAGAAGGCCCAGGGAATACCTCGAACATCTCAGGAGAGACCAATTTGAGTTGTGAAAACTTAACGAACAGGCACGGGACTCCCGATTTGAAAACTATATATAAGATTTTTTTATAATTTTTTTTTTAAAATTTTTGGGAAAGAAAGCTATTCAAAATTTTATAAAGGTGTGTAACAGGCCTTTACGGTAACGCTATGGCCATTATGTAACATCGAAACGGCCGTTACACATGTAAATTTCTGTCACACCATAAAAGCGAATGTAACGGATAGCGCTTACCACCGCAACCGTTACATAACGGCTGCAACCATTACATAATACCGCTTTTTGAAACCTTGACTGTAACTGATCCACTTCCCTAATCGGAATCAACTCCGACTTCGCAAGATTCACCTTCAACTTGGAAACTGCCTCAAAACATAACAACATACACCGAAAATAACCCAACTGCTATGGCTCTGCCCCACAAAAAATCAAAGCATCAACCATATACAAAAGATGAGAAACAACAAACGGATAAACACCGGCAACACCTACCCGGAAACCCTCCAACAAATTATCAAACACCACCCTAGACACCAATCTACTACCAACGTGAGTCGTGAAAACTTACGAAACTCGCACGGGACTTCCGGTTTGAAAACTAAGTCAAAAAATGCACGTCCTAAACACTTAAGTTTGAAAAAATGCCATTAGTGGCCAAAAAATTCTATAACAGTCCCGAGAAGGGCAATGTAAGTTGTGGAAACTGACGGAACTAGAGCGGGACTTCCGGTTTGGAAACTAGGCCGGAAAAGGTACTTTTTTCGCAGTTAAGCTTGAAAATAGGCCATGGTGGGCCGAAATCGTGTAACAATCACGAGAATGGCCCGGGAAATACCTCAAACATCTCATGAGGGACCAATTTGAGTTGTGAAAACTTAACGAACAGGCACGGGACTCCCGATTTGAAAACTTGGCTGGAAAATACACTTTTCTAACACTTAAGCTTGGAAGTAGGCCATCGGGGGGCCAATCTGGGGGCTAAAATTGTGTAACAGTCACGAGAACCCCAGCGAAACCCCTCAAACACCTCGAGAGGGACCAATGTAAGTTGTGAAAACTTACAGAACTAGCATGGGGCTCCCGGTTTGAAAACTATGTCGGAAAAGTCACTTTTCTCCCACTTAAGCTTAAAAATAGGACATTGGGAGCCAAGATCGTGTAACAGTCACGGGAAGGCCCAGGAAACGCATCAAACACCTCGGGAAGGACCAATAGAAGTTGTGGAAACTTACGGAACTAGCACGGGATTTCCGGTTTGAAAACTAAATCAAAAAATGCACTTTTTTTCACACTTAAGTTCGAAAATAAGCCGTCGGGAGCCAAAATCGTGCAACAGTCACGAGAAGGCCCGGGGAACACGTGACTCCCAGTTTGAAAACTAAGTTCGAAACGGCACTTTTCTCGCACCTAAGCTTGAAAAATAGTCCACCGGGGGGGCAAAATCGTGTGACCGTCAAAAGAACGTACAGGGAACACCTCAAACACCTAGTGAGGGACCAACGTGACCCGTGGAAACTTACGGAACTCGCATGGGACTCGCGGTTTGAAAACTAAGTCAAAAAATGCACTTCCTAAACACTTAAGTTTGAGAATAGACCATCGGTGGCAAAAAAATCCTGTAACAGTCCCGAGAAGGGCCGTGGAACACCTCCAACACCTCGGGAGAAATCAATGTAAGTTGGCGAAACTGACGGAACTAGCGCAGGACTTCCGGTTTGGAAACTAGGTCGGAAATGGTACTTTTTTCGCACGTAAGGTTGAAAATAGGCCTCGGTGGGCCAAAATCGTGTAACAATCACGAGAATGCCCGGGGAACACCTCGAACATCTCAGGAGGAACCAATTTGAGTTGTGAAAACTTAACGAACAGGCACGGGACTCCCGATTTGAAAACTAGGCCGGAAAATACACTTTTCTAACACTTGAGCTTGGAAGTAGGCCATCGGGGGGCTAAAATCATGTAACAGTCACAAGATGGGCCGGGAACACCTTAAAAACCTCGGGAGTGACCAACGCGAGTTGTGAAAATTTACGAAACTAGCACGGGACTCCCGGTTTGAAAACTAAGTTGGAAAGAGACTTTTTCCGCACTTAAGCTTGGAAATAGGACACCGGGGGGGGCAAAACCATGTAACAGTCACGAGAAGGACCGGGAAATGACCGAAACACCTCGGGAGGGTCCAAGGTAAGTTGCGGAGACTTACGGAACTAGCACGAGACTCTCGGTTTGAGAACTAAATCAAAAAATGCACTTTTTTTCACACTTAAGTTCGAAAATAAGCCGTCGGGGGCCAAAATCGTGCAACAGTCACGAGAAGGCCCGGGGAACACGTATTATTAACTCCATTCTTACATTGTGCTAATTTTAACATGTATCGCCCTTAATACCAGCCATGCTTCGCCGTGGAAAAAATCATCGCAGCCACTCTATGGGAACATTTACTCTGGTGAAAGTTTCCTGCAGTTGAAATGCAAATTGTCATGCTTTTTGGTAACTATACAGTGCCATTCCTAGGGAACAAAATCTACGTATATCCCAAATTTTAGTTGACTTGTATAAATCTTTCTTAGCCAGGCTTAAAATATAACCCTAATAAGCCCTCATCTATAAACAGGGTTTTATTTCACATCCTTTGGTCAAACGACTATTGCAGTAACATTTCAAATAAAAAATTAATTTGACAATGCTAAAGATCTAGTGATTCAGATAAAGTGCTAATGTTTCACACTTAAAATGTTGTTTGGCACTTGAATAAGGTCTAGAGGAGATTTAGCCCTCAAAATGGAAAAGAATTTGCTTAGGATTGATAACATAACATGACAGAGATTATGAATTGTTCATTTTATTCAATTAAACCAGTACGAATTTGCTTTATGCCAATCAATTCTGCAATCAATATAATAATCAATTAGACACAAAAAATGATTCCTTTTTTTTTTTTTTTCCTTCTTCCTGTCGAAAATCAAAATGGACAAAAACTACAGGACCCCATAGCCAACCAATTCACCATTAGTAAGGGGGAAAAAAAATAGAAACAACCCAACCCTAACCCAGTTCATGTGCCTTAGGTGTTGAATCCTAAAACTTATTAGCGTGTTTCTTATACCACTGGAAATCAGTGATGTTTGCTCCTGAATGGTTGGTAGAGTATCAAGCATCCATGATACTCTGTGAATTTACCACAAATTAAACGCGATCCACCATTGACTAGGAAATCATCAAAACAAACTTGAAATGTATTAAAGTGATGTAAAACGCATATTAATCAATTGATAGTGCAAGCGAATATGGATGCTTCTCTTATTTGACAAATTTATTTTGGTTACAACTAGTTTAATTCTCCTCCCGCACGAAATTGCTGGTCCATTTTAACTATTCCAAACATCCCAAAAAAATCATCTATGTTTTTTTATTTATTCTTTCTTTCAATTTGTAGGGAAAAAAATACATTATTTATTGACTCTACTAAAAGGCATGAATGCTGAAAATTGACAAACAGTTAGGGATGGAACGAGTATTTATAAATGAGATGACTTGAAGACCAATCCCAACCAAAATCCAAGTTAAAACCATCTTAGACTTTGCAAAATCGTTGGCGACTGCTCGAGCCATGAAAATCCCTAGAGATTGGGTGTCTGCTTCCACTTGAGATCTCAGTTTTTTAATAGATCTAGTGTCTGCTTCCACTTGAGATCTCAGTTTTTTAATAGATGGAAACAAAGTTGATTGAAAACTCACAATTTTCATACAATGGAAGATTTTTTCTTTCAAGATTGTCCCTTAGCTATCCTTCAAGTCAAAAGTTTTCCTATAAAAAATTGGATATGTTGTGGCTAAGATTTTTCTTTATACTTTGTTTGGATTTGACTTGCTTTCATATGTATTTTTTCTTCTATGATTTTGCTAAGCCGTCAAGTCACACAAGGAGGGTTCTTTCCATTCTAGTTGCTCCCAGTATGTATTATTATTTCTTCTATGATTTTGCTAAGCAGACACAAAGGATGAATAAAATGATTGATATTTGCTCCCAATAGGTATTATTTCTTTAATTGTGATTTTGAAGGTTGGAGCTAGTCCTCCTAGGCATTTGTACATCAACTTCTCATCACACCAAAATCCCATCCAATCAATTTCCATTTGATTCAAATTCTTGTTAGCCCTCCAACACATAGGAGAATATAATGATTGATGTTGGCCCTCCAGTACTACTAAATCAATGACAGCCTAAGTTTTCTAATCCGAGATTAAATCGTCTGAGAATTCAACATGACCAGCCTTAAGACGACCAACTTTATTTTGTTCATGTTGTATCTCAAGGGGGAATAATGAAGGAGAATTTTCCTCTTCTTGGTTGATAAAATCCAGAACGAGACACAAGGAGAAATCCCGGGCAAAAATTACATAGGAGGGAAAAAGGCCAAACTACACATCAACCCATAAGCTAAATTCTTCCGGCAAATCAATCAAGAAACAAAAGAAAGAGATTCCTAATAGTATTTATCAAAAGAGAGAGAGAGAGAGAGAGAGATTCCTAATAGTAATCCAAAAAAGGGCTCAATATCAAATGTTTCGACTCCAAAATAAAAACTACACCTCCATTAAAGATTCTCCTGTTGTGCTCCTAGATGCATCACCAAAAACAAATCACTGAAGACTTCGACCCATTTCTTTCTTCCTCTTTCTTCTTCCCTTTTTTTTTTGACAAGTAAATATATTAGAAAGGTGCCAAAAAAAGGAGCACAGTCACCACTTTACACCGGCTATGTTTGATTTCGGTTTGGATTAGGCAGATAAGATATGCCCGAATGTGTAAGCCAGGCAAAGGCATTTTAGTCATTCACATGCAAAAGAGTTATCCCCGGTTCAACTGTCCCACCTCTAGGACAAAATAATCCCTCATATGTAGGTAAAGGGGTCACGTGGGATTAGCTATTCTGAGCAACTTTTGCAGTACCAAATGTGGGATTATTTACAAAACAACACAAGGATGAGGAGTCACAAGTCACTACATCTTAGTTGCCAACTTCATATGCAAATGGAAATACAACATGAGTTACATCAGACAGATCAGTAACAAAGGCACATATGCTTCCACAGTCCACCATTAATAGTTGGCCTCTAAAAACTCCCACTAATAAAAGCCAACATAACTTGATCATTCATTTAAGAATGGAAGTCATGGCTTTCATGGATATAATAAATAGACTTAGTTATCAAAAAGAGGACAAAGCATGTTGTTCTTCTCATGCAATATATATCTCGAGCTTTTTTTCTCTTGCTAAAAAAATAAAAGAACAGAATTTGATGTACATCATGTACTAAACAAGCTCTTAAATACTTAACACTGATAATTAAACAGCCAAGGCATAGATAAAAGATACTTGCAAACTGCCTTCAGACACAAAGAAAGAAAAAATTACTTTCACACAAATTCTACAGATACAAGTTGAGAATTCAACAAATCATAAAGGGCTTGTTTGGTTTGTATCTCAAGATACAATTTTTGAGAAAAAATTTCAAAATTTTGTTTGTTTCAAATTTTTTGAAAAAAATTTCCAAAATCACACTCTCCCACACATCAATCAATCACTTTTTCTCTCTCCACTCTCCTTCTTAATCACTTTTTCTCTCACACACATCTACTCAACTATAACAAAATATCAAATCATCCCAAACTCCATAACTATTTTCAAAACATACAACCAAACAAGCCAAAAAAAATTCTAAACTCTCTCCCCAAAATTGTTTTTGAAAATTTATCTCAAAACACAAACCAAACACCCCAAAACTTCTCACAAACCATCAATAAGAAAAATGCTTTGAAAATTCTCGTAAGTGAAACTTGCCAGCAGTTAAAATGAAAGCAATACAAAAGCAATCATAAGGTAAATAATCTTTTTGTACCTGTCTAAACGAACAAAAATATTTCTACTTTAACACACGCATCATAAACTGTGCTAAAAAACTAGATTGAACTTGGGATGAGTATGATATAAATGCTTCACTGGCAATCCCCTATATATTTAAATTAACCAGGGACTTCTATTATCTTATCACCAATCTGAATTAAAATAGCAGTACCCCTATTACTGATAATGGTAATTAAGGATAGTGGAGATAAAGAGCCATAAAATTATGTAATTATGAACCATATTGATGAAAATCAAATAAGAACAAGAAGCCTTTCAAGCTGACAAAGTTTGTACACAGAAACCTAAACCCTAATATTGTGTTAAACATAAATTACATTCCCTTCCAACAAAGTATGTTATTTTATAACATTTTTCCCCCCATATAGCAGCAATAGCATTTGTAAAATAAAATAGAATTGACATAAATAAAGGAGTGGAATTATTGGTATAAAATGAGTAATTATTGAAACAGAAACCAAATCAGATAATAAACAAACTTAAAACTGGTAAATTGAAACCCTTTTATTTCACAGTTGTAAATGACATAGTGAAATCAGTAACACCATACCTGCACATCCTTCATCAAATAGAGACATGAAAGACTCAGTGCAATCACAAGCAGCTACAGAAAACTCATCCCCTCTATTTAAAGCTTTATGAAATGCGTCTTTGAATCTATCCAGAGTTCCCGACCTTATGTGTCCTAACATGGATTGGTAGGCCGGATGAACAAGCTGAAAAATCAAGAGACAAGCAATGAGGAAAGGGAATATAAATTGATAAATAACAGCTTGCATGTATCAAAATATTATACAAGGAAACAATCAGAATTTACTAGTGACCTTGTGACCTGGTAGTATCAAGAGCCTCTACAGATGAGAAGCTCAAGTAATCAAGTCCTCTCCCTCTATGAGCTTAATAGGAGAGGGAGTCTTAAATTAAATTACCAAAAACAATATTTTCAAAAAGAAATGTTGTATAGGAACGGCATCGAGCATGGGCCACAAGGACAAACAACAGCCTCTTTTTGTAAAATCCCTATCTAATCAGACCACTTAAGGTGCAGTTTTTCTTCTTTATGCACTGTTCAAAAATCTGGGTGTCATGTTATAAGACGGTGTCTCTACACAAACAAGTGATGAAAAATGTTGTACATATAAATGTTTTGTTTAAGTTAATGTCAAAAAGTGGTAGGCCAATTCCAACAGTGAACTCAGATACCAAGATTACAAATCTCAATCAGATCATTCATTAACCTCAGCTTTCTATATCCTCTAAATGCATAT
Source organism: Camellia sinensis (assembly GCF_004153795.1). NCBI lineage: Eukaryota > Viridiplantae > Streptophyta > Magnoliopsida > Ericales > Theaceae > Camellia > Camellia sinensis. The sequence goes on along the minus strand of NW_021025317.1, from coordinate 874,508 downwards.
TGGACACAGATTCCAACCATCTTCCAGCTATACATGATTGTGATACTTCCCTCATCGTTAGAACAATAAATGGTATAAAAATTCAAAATTTTACACACAGCCATAAGGAGGCATTACTTGCAGCAATTTCTCTTCCAACTGCTTTCGTTTTGCTGATCTAACACCTTCATCAAAATACGTAGCCTCCATATCATACCTAAAAAAATAAAAGAATTTCAATAACTCAACTTTGTGATAGACATCTCAACATTATTCTTGAAGAGATATAGCAAACATCTCTAGACTATCAAAACAAAATTTCAAATTATTATACATCAGATTACAACAAACTTCGAAATAAATGTAAAGGTGGCTCATACTATCTCATAAACAAAGAAAGCTACAAGGTCAAATTGAAATGAACCAAACATTACCAAAAAGACAAAGACGACAAACGTGAGATATATTGATAGATATATAGAGAAATACAAAGCTGAACTAAACCATTCAAATTTATGGCCGAGTTCCAATCTTACACAGAGAAAATCAACTATTCCTCCCACCAGCATCAACTCTCCACCACCATAGGCCATCAACACTCCTCTCATTTTACAAATGACAAAAAATCAGAAGATATTCCAGAGGTGCCAGTACATCATATCAGCAACTGCTTAAGGTGCTTAACAAAAAGCCAATTTAATGTTTCTTTCCCAATTCTTCGTCTCCCTGAATTCTTTAAAATTTGTTCTCTCTAAGTAAATCCCAACCCTATAACAATAAAACAAACCACTCTTCAATTGAAGTTTCCATTTCATTGTAATGGGGTCTTTTACAAATAAGAATGCTACAAGTATTGGAGAGCTAAAATACTGCTCTTTTGTCCCCTCACATTTATTAACCACATTCATACAGTTTCGCGCATCAGGCATTGATGCAGAGTACAAGAAGCTCAAGAAAGAATAAATTTAAAGCGGAGGCGATAAAACCATGCTTCTATCCATGCCAATTTAAAGAATAAATTGGCATGTTTTCAAAGATAAACCGATAAAAACCAATTACTTGAAAAATTAAACCATGCTTCTATACAAATTACTTGAAAAAGATACTTTCACACAAATTCTACAGATACAAGTTGAGAATTCAAACAACTAAATTGGGCACAATTAATATGTATATATGCAAATATATAGCACATATTATGTATGTAAAATTACTAACCTTGTCAATTGTGGCGAAAATGGACATGTTCTTGACCTCCCAATCCCCAGCCGAATGACATCCGGGTGGGGTGGATGCCGCCACAGCAGGAAGAAGCGATTTCCTCTCAACCAAACTGGCCCGGCGGCTTAAGGAGGAGGAGGAGGAGGGGTTCTCACGGTACTGCTCATCATCATCAAAGTCATTTTCTCTGGTAATTTTTTTCCGGTGGTGGCGGCGTCGTTTTGCCAACTGCGAAAGCTCTTTCTTCGCGGTGGATCCCGAACCCACTTCCGCAAATTTCCTTAGCAGTTCGTCTGATGAAGCCTTCGCTGTTGCTTGTGCACTCCCACTGTCCATTCGAGAGAGAGAAACCCTAACCAAAACTTTTCAGAGAGCGATAGTGGGTTTGGGATGTGAGCTTTAATCGCAATGAGGAGAGAGGAGGATGAAAAGATGTAAGTGGAACATTTGTCTCCGTTGCAATTTTGTGAGAGAAATGTACCGTTGGGTGGGGGCGGTGGTGAGTACAGCCGTTGTTGGATAGTAACCAAACACGCCTCAAAATTCTAATAAAAATTCTAATAATCAAACTTTTTGAAATTGTAATAATCAAACTTTTTGAAATTATAATTCTAATAAAAAAAAAGGTTCAAAAGTCTTTTCTAAATATGTAACCGAACATACAACTTAAAATTTAATTTAAAATTCTTTTCAAAACTCATAATTAAACTCTTTTTAAAATTTTATTTAAAGAAAAATTTAAAAAAAATATTTTTTTATTTTATGTTTTAAGATAATGATTTTATTTTTTAAAATATTTAATTTTTTTTTAATTTCAAAAAAAAATTGGATGGCCATATATATCTAAACCATAACAAATTATTTGGCCAATACTTAAAAAAATAACAAAAAATATTTTTCAATAAAATAAAAAAATAAAAAAATATATTTTGATTAAAAAGTTCTTGAATTGAGCTTTGAGTTTTGAGTTATACGTTTGGTTATGAGTTTAAAAATAGTTTTTGAAATGATTTTGGAGTTATGTGTTTGCTTATGATTTGAGTGTGAAGTTGCGTTTTGAATTTAAAAAATTTACAAAAATGAAATAAAATATTTAAAATGAAAAATAAAATTTTCTTAAACGTTTTAAAATATTTAAAAGAAATAAATTCAAAAAATTTCAAAATACAACTCAAAATTCAAAAACTTAAAACTCAAAATACAATTTAAAACTCTTTTCAAAATTCAAAATTCAAAAACTCAAAAATATTTTCAAAACTCATAACCAAATAAATTTTTATTTTTTTAAAATTGAACTAACAACTCGACACTTAAAATCACGATTTCACACTTAAATCATAATTATAAAATTAAACTAAACGTATTTTACCCTAAAATCTTACACTTACTAATATACCTTTCACATTCTCTCTCTCTCTCTCATTTATTACTACAGGGGTTAAAAGATAAATAATATTTTTTTACCGTATAGACAAATACACATATATCTTTCACATTCTCTCTCTCTCTCTCATTTATTACTACAGGGGTTAAAAGATAAATAATATTTTTTTACCGTATAGACAAATACACATATATGTACAATTTTAAAACAACGCCCAATTAGTACACATTAATGTGTGTTTGGGAGGGAAAAGATTGAGTACACACCTAACCTTTAGCATAATACACATATATGTACAACATTAATGTGTGTTTGGGAGGGAAAAGATTGAGTACACACCTAACCTTTAGCATAATGCACAAAGGTGTGGCCCCAAGACTTGAAACCATAACCTTAAGGTTATTAGGCCAAGTCTTAACCATTGAACCAATGGTCACCCCTTACATATATGTACAATATGGTATATAAATTATATATATACACATAAAAAAATTTAAATATCATATAAACAATCTCTAATAGAATGAATAAATTTTTTTTCTTGAAAAATAACAGAGAATAAAAGATGAAAACAGAATGAACTATATATCTTTTATACTAAGATGCTATTTTATTTATAAAATAATACACGAAAAATAAAATTTTCACAGAGACAAAGGGGTCATGACCCCTCATAATCTTCTCCTAATTCTATCCCAGCACACGTACACTCACCTCATTCTTTTAATAAAAAAAAACAAAAATAAAAAAAATTTATCTTTATATTTTAAATTTATTTTATTTTATTAAAATATATTTAATATTTAATATACAAATTCTATTTTTATAAAATTGATATTGTTCTAAAAATATATTTAAAATTTTAAAATGCAACTAATATTTCACATATTTAATAAAAATTTAAATTAATAATCTAAAATATATAAAAATTTATAGAATTAAAATAATTTGTATGATTTAAGTTAATATAAATAATAAAATTACTTTTCTAATTAATATATATATATATATATATATATTGGTAGGAGAAAACGTTTAGAATAATGCTAATGTAAATAAAAACATATTAATTCAAACCATGCAAATAATAACTCAAACCAAAATAATAATATAATAATAAAAATAATAATGGCCATGTTTGATTCCACACACAAAGTAAGACTTGCACCCACACAAACTAAACTTACACTTCATACATACTAGACTTGTATCCCTACACATATTAGACTTGCACCCCACACCCTACACAGATTAAACTTTTTTTGGGTGAATAGAGTACAAAAAACTTGTGTCCCATATATATTAGACTTGCATCCCTGCACAAATTCAACTTGCACCCCTCACAAATTAAACTTGCACTCTACACTAACTAAACTTTCACCTCTACACAGATTCAACATGCACGCCAACATAAACTAGACTTGCACTACTACACAGATTTGACTTGCACACTCTACGCATACTGAATATGCATCCCTACATAGACTAAAGTCTCATTTGGCAAGTGATGATTTTAGTCAAAAAGCCAAAAAGTCACTAAAAAAATCAAAAAATCAACTACTTATACCAAAAGTCAAAGATTCCCCTTTTCTCTCTACTTATTGCACATCTTTTCGTAAAAAAATCAAAAACTCATCCCAAACATACTAGTTTTTTTTATATCATATTTTAACCAAAAAGTCAAAAAATTACTAAAAAAG
>NW_021025317.1:839485-868543 GCF_004153795.1 Camellia sinensis | reverse complement strand
CCTATTTTCAATCTTAAGTGCGATAAAAGTGCAATTTTTTTAACTTAGTTTTCAATCTGGGAGTCTCGTGCTAGTTTCGTAAGTTCCACAACTTACATTGGTCCCTCCAGGTGTTTGATTACTTCCCTGGGCCTTTCCATGACTGTTACACAAATTTTGGCTCCCGATGGCCTATTTTCAAGCTTAAGTGTGAGAAAAGTGCCTTGTTGATTAGTCTTCAAATCGGAGTCTCGTACTAGGTCTGTAAGTTTCACAACTTACATGTCCCTCCGAGGTGTTTTGAGGTGTTCCCGGACTTCTCGTGACTATTCACGATTTTGGACCCTAGTGGCCTATTTTCAAGCTTAAGTGTGAACAAAGTGCCTTTTTTGACATAGTTTCAACCAGAAGTCCCGTGCTAGTTCTGTAAGTTTCATAACTTACATTGGTCCCTCCAGAGATGTTGATGTGTTCTGGGGCTTCTCGTGACTGTTTACACGATTTTGCCCTGATGGCTATTTTCAACTTAAATATAGAAAAACTGGCTTTTGGACTTACTTTTCAGACGGGAGTCCCGTGATAGTTCCGTAAGTTTTCACAACTTACATTGGTCCTCCTAAGGTTTTGAATGTTCTCCGGCCTTCTCGTGACAGTTACACAACTTTGGCCCCCGATGACATATTTCAACTTTAAGTGTAAAAAATACATTTTTAACATAGTTTTAGAACGGGAGTCCCATGCTAGTTCCGTAAGTTTACAACATACATTGGTCCCGCCCGAGGGTTTATATGTCCTTTGGGCCTCTCGTGACTGTTACATGATTTGTCCCTGATGGCCTATTTTCAAGCTGAAGTGTGAGAAAAGTTCCTTTTTTGACTTAGTTTTCAAACCAGGAGTCCGTGCTAGTTTCGTAAGTTTCCATAACTTACATTGGTCCCTTCCGAGGTGTTTTGAGGACTTTGCAGGCATCTCATGACTGTTACATGATTTTGGGCTGATAGCCTATTTTCAAGCTTAAGTGTGAAAAAAGTGTCTTTTTCGACTTACTATTCAAATCAGAAGTCCCGTGATAATTTTGTAAGTTTCCAAAACTTACATTGGTCCCTCCCGAGGTGTTTGATGTGTTCCCGGGCCTTCTCGTGACTGTTACACGATTTTGGCCGCCGATGGCCTATTTTTAAGCTTAAGTGTGAGAAAAGTGCCTTTTTGGACTTAGTTTTCAAATCGGGAGTTCCGTGCTAGTTTCGTAAGTTTTTACAACTTATCCCTCCTGAGGTGTTTGAGATGTTCCCCGGGACTTCCCGTGACTATTACACGATTTTGGCCTCCGATGGCCTATTTTTAACCTTAAGTTTGAAAAAAGTCCATTTTTTTACTTCGTTTTCAACCCGGGAGTCCCGTGCGAGTTCCATACGTTTCCAAAACTTACAATGCTCTCTCCCAAGGTGTTTGAGGTGTTCCACAGGCCTTCTCGTGACTGCTACACTATTTTGGCCCCCGATGGCCTATTTTAAAACTTAAGTGTGAAAAAAGTGTCTTTTTTCAAACTACTTTTCAAACCGGAAGTCCCGTGTTAGTTCCGTAAGTTTCCACAACTTACATTGGCCCCTCCTGAGATGTTTGATGTGTTCCCGGGGCCATCTCGTGACGCCTATTTTCAAGTTTAAGTGTGAGAAAAGTGCCCTTTTAGACTTAGTTTTCAAACCGGGAGGCTCGTGCTAGTTCTGTAAGTTTCTAAAACTTACATTGGTCTCTTTTGAGGTGTTTGAGGTGTTGTGCAGTAATTCTCGTGACTGTTACACGATTTTGGCCACCGATGGCCTATTTTCAACCTTAAGTGTGAAAAAAGTGTATTTTTTGACATAGTTTTCAAATCGGTAGTCCCGTGCTAGTTCCGTAAGTTTCCACAACTTACATTGGTCCCTCCCGAGGTGTTTGAGGTGTTCCCCTGGCCTTTTCATAACTGTTTCACGATTTTGGCTCCCGAATGCCTATTTTCAAGCTTAAGTGTGAAAAAAGTATCTTTTTCAACTTAGTTTTCAAACCGAGATTCTCGTACTAGTTTTGTAAGTTTCCACAACTTAGATAGGTTCCTTTCAATGTGTTTGAGGTGTTGCCCTGGCCTTCTCGTGACTGTTACACAATTTTGGCCTTCGATGGCCTATTTTCAAGCTTAAGTGTGAAAAAAGTTAATTTTTTGACATAGTTTTCAAACGGGGAGTCCCGTGCTAGTTTAGTAAGTTTCCACAACTTAAATTGGTCCATTCCAAGGTGTTTGATGTGTCCCTGGGGCTTCTCGTGACTGTAGCACGATTTTGGCTCTCGATGACTTATTTTCAAGCTTAAGTGGGAAAAAAGTGCCTATTTGGACTTAGTTTTCAAACCAGGACTCCAGTGCTAGTTTCGTAAATTTTCACAACTTACATTGGTCCCTTCCGAGGTGTTTGTGGTGTTCCCCGAGACATCTCATGACTGTTATAGGATTTTGGCTCCCGATGGCCTATTTTCAAGCTTAAGTATGAAAGAAATTCCTTTTTTGACTTAGTTTTCAAACCGGAAGTCCCGTGCTAGTTCCTTAAGTTTCCACAGCTTACATTGGTCCCTCCTAAGGTGTTTGATGTGTTACTAGGGTCTTCTCATGACTGTTATACGATTTTGGCCCCTAATGGCCTATTTTCAAGCTTAAGTGTGAGAAAAATGGCTTTTTGGACTTAGTTTTCAAACCGGGAGTCCCGTGACAGTTTTGTATGTTTCCATAACCTTCATTGGTCTCTCCCGAGGTATTTAAGGTGTTCCCGGGCCTTCTCATGACTGTTACACGATTTTTGCTCCCGATGGTCTATTTTCAAACTTAAGTTTGAAAAAAGTTCCTTTTTCAAGTTAGTTTTCATACTAGGAGTCCTGTGCTAGTTCGGTAAGTTTCCACAACTTACATTGGTCCCTCCTGAGGTGTTTGAGGTGTGCCCCGGGCCTTCTCGTGACTGTTACACGATTTTTGCCCCCGATGGCCTATTTTCAAGCTTAAGTGTGAAAAAAGTGCATTTTTTGACATAGTTTTCAAACCGGGAGTCCTGTGCCAGTTCCGTAAGTTTTCACAACTTACATTGCTCCCTCCCGAGGTGTTTGAGTTGTTCCCGGGCCTTCTCATAATTGTTGCATGATTTTGGCCCCCGATTTCCTATTTTAAAGCTTAAGTGTGAAAAAAATGCATTTTTCGACTTAGTTTTCAAGCCGGGAGTCCCATCCCAGTTCTGTAAGTTTCCATAATTTACATTGGTCACTCTCGAGGTGTTCGAGGTGTTTCATAGGCCTTCTCGTGATTGTTGAACAATTTTGGCCCCCGGTGGCCTATTTTCAATCTTAAGTGTGTAAAAAGTGCATTTTTTGAGTTAGTTTTTAAGCCGGGAGTCCCATGCTAGTTCTGTAAGTTTCCAAACCTTACATTGCTCCCTCCTGATATGTTGCAGTTGTTCCCCGAGCCTTCTCGTGACTGTTACACGATTTTGCCCTCCGATGGCTTATTTCAAGCTTAAGTCTGAAAAAAGTGCCTTTTTCGAGTTAGTTTTAAAGCTGGGAGTCTTGTGCTAGTTTCGTAAGTTTTCACAACTTACATTGCTCCCTCCTGAGGTGTTTCAAGTGTTCCCCAGGCCTTCTCGTGACTATTACACAATTTTGGCCCTTGATGCCCTATTTTCAATCTTAAGTGTCATAAAAGTGTATTTTTTGACTTAGTTTTCAAACCGGGAGTCCCTTGTTAATTCTGTAAGTTTCACAACTTACATTGGTCCCTCCCGAGGTGTTTGATGTATTCTCGGGGCTTTCTCGTGATTGTTACAAGATTTTGGCTCTCCGATGGCCTATTTTCAAGCTTAAGTTTGAGAAAAGTGCCTTTTTAGACTTAGTTTTCAAATCTTGTGCTAGTTCCGTGAGTTTCAGCAACTTACATTGGTCCCTCCCGAGGTCTTTGAGGTGTTTCCCAAGACTTCTCGTGATTGTTACACGATTTTGGCCCCTAATGGCCTATTTTCAAACTTAAGTATGAAAAAAATACATTTTTTGACTTAGTTTTCAAACCGGGAGCCCCATGCTAGTTCCGTAAGTTTTCACGACTTACATTAGTTCTTCCCGAGGTGTTTGTGATGTTTCCAGGGCCTTCTTGTGACTGTTACACGATTTTGGCCCCCGATTGCCTATTTTCAAGCTTAAGTCTGAAAAAAAGTTCATTTTTCGACTTAGTTTTTAAACCGGGAGTCCCGTACTTGTTCCATAAGTTTCCACAACTTACATTGCTCCCTCTCGAGGTGTTTGAAGTGTTTCCCGGGCATTCTCGTGACTGTTATATGATTTTGGCCCCCGATGGCCTATTTTCAACCTTAAGTGTGAACAAAGTGCATTTTTCGATTTAGTTTTCAAATCATGAGTCCTGTGCCAGTTCTGTAAATTTCCACAACTTACATTGCTCCCTCCCAAGGTGTTTGAGGTGTTCACTGGGCCTTCTTGTGACTGTTATAGGATTTTGGCCCCCGATTGCCTATTTTTAACCCTAAGTGTGAAAAAAATGCATTTTTTGACTTAGTTTTCAAACCGGGAGTCCTGTGCTAGTTCCGTTAGTTTTGACAACTTACATTGGTCTTTCCCGAGGTGTTTGAGCAAATTCTCAGTAATTTACTCAATAATTTTCCTGTAAATTACTTAGTAAATTTCCATTAAATTCTCAGTAAATTACTTAGTAAATTCCCAATATATTCTAACCAAATTACTTTGTAAATTCCCAGTAAATTCCCGCTAAATTACTCAGTAAATTCCTTGTAAATTATAAGTAAATTACTTAGTAAATTCCCTGTAAATTCTAAGTAAATTACTCAGTAAGTTCCTAGTAAATTCTCAGTAGATTACTCAGTAAATTCCTAGTAAATTTTCAGCAAATTCTCAATAAATTACTCAGTAAATTGCAAGTAAATTTTTAGTAAATTAAGTAGCAAATTCCCAGTAAATTCTATGTAAATTCCTTGTAAATTCTCAGAAAGTTCCCAGTAAATTCTCAATAAATTCTCAATAAATTACTCAGTAAATTCCCAGTAAATTACATAGTACATTCTTAGTAAATTACTCAGTAAATTCGTAGGAAATTCTCACTAAATTACTCAGTAAATTCTAAGTAAATTCTCAGTAAATAACTCAGTAAATTCCCATTAAATAACTCAGTAAATTCCCAATAAATTCAAATTAAATTATTCAGTAAATTCTCAGTAAACTACTCAGTAAATTTTCAGTAAATTACTCAGTAAATTCCCAGTAAATCACTCAATAAATTATCAGTAAATTCCCAGTGAATTCTCAAAAAATTACTCAGTAAATTCCCAGTAAATTACTCAGTAAATTTCCTTTAAATTCTAAGTAAACTACTCTATAAATTCTCAGTAAATAATTCAGTAAATTCCCAGCAAAATTATCAATAAATTACTCAATAAATTACCCAGTAAATTCTCAGTAAATTACTTAGTAAATTCCCTGCAAATTCTTAGTACATTACCAGCTAATTTTTAGTAAATTACTCAGTAAATTCTCGTTAAATTACTCAGTAAATTCCCGGTAAATTGTTGGTAAATTACTCTGTAAATTCTCAGTAAATTCTCACTAGGTTCTTAGTAAATTGCCAGTAAATTCTCAATAAATTACTCAGTAATTTCCCTGTAAATTACTCAGTAAATTCCCATTAGATTCTCAGTAAATTACTCTGTAAATTCTCAATAAATTCTAAGTAAATTACTTTGTAAATTCCTAATAAATTCTCGGTAAATTACTTAATAAATTCCCTCTAAATTCTAAGTAAATTAATTTGTAAATTCTCAATAAATTCCTAGTAAAATCACAGTAGATTACTCAGTAAATTCCTAGTAAATTCTCAGTAAATTACTCAGTAAATTCTCATTAAATTACTCAGTTAATTCTCAGTAAATTACTTAACAAAATTTTTTAGTAAATTCTCAGTATATTATTACTCAGTAAAATTTCAATAAATTACTATTTGAATTCTGAGTAAATTCTCAGTAAATTACCAGAAAATTCTCAGCAAATTTCGAGTAAATTCTCTGTAAATTACTTAGTAAATTTACTCTGTAAATTCTTAATAAATTACTCAGTAAATTTCTAGTAAATTCTCCGTAAATTACTTGGTAAATTCCCAGAATATTCTTGATAAATTCCCAATAAATTCCCCACAAATTAATAAGTAAATTTGAAATAAATTCTCAGCAAATTACTCCGTAAATTCTCAGTAAATTACTCAGTAAATTCTGAATAAATTCTCAGTAAATTACTCTGTAATTTCTCAGTAAATTACTCAGTAAATTCTAAGTAGATTCTACGTATATTACTTAGTAAATTGCTAGTAAATTCTCAATAAATTACTCAGCAAATTCTCTGTAAATTTTCAGTATATTACTTAGTAAATTACTATTTAAATTTCGAGTAAATTCTTAGTAAATTACTCAGTAAATTACCAGAAAATTCTCAATAAATTCCGAGTAACTTCTCTGTAAATTACTCAGTAAATTTACTTTGTAAATTCCCAGTAAATTCTTAATAAGTTACTCAGTAAATTTTCAATAAATTCTCGGTAAATTACTTAGTAAATTCCCAGTATATTCTCAGTAAGTTGCCAGTAAATTCTTAGTAAATTACTTAGTAAATTCTTAATAAATTCCCCACAAATTAATCAGTAAATTCTTAATATATTACTCTGTAAATTCTAAGTAAATTACTAAATAAATTCTCCGTAAATTCCTAGTAAATTCAAAGTAAATTACTCAGTAAATTTTCACTAAATTACTTAGAAAATTCTTGGAAAAATATCAGTAAATTTCCCGTAAATTCTCAAAAAATCACTCAGTAAACTCCTAGTAAATTCTCAGTAAACTACTCAGTAAATTCAAAGTAAATTACTTAGTAAATTCAAAGTAAATTCTTAGTAAACTACTCAGTAAATTCTCAGTAAATTATTCAGTAAATTCCCAGTAAATCACTCAGTAAATTCCCAGTAAATTCTAATGAAATTAATTAGTAAATTCCTAATAAATTCTCAATAAATTACTCAGTTAATTCCCCCTAAATTATCAGTAAATTACTCATTAAATTTCCAGCAAATTCTCGGTAAATTACTTAGTAAATTTTTTGTAAATTCTCCCTAAATTTATCAGTAAATTCCAAAAAAATTAATCAGTAAATTCCTAATAAATTACTTAGTAAATTCCCAATAAATTCCTCAGTAAATTCCCTGTAAATTATCAGTAAATTATCAGTAAATTCCCAGTAAATTACTTAGTAAATTCCTAGTAAATTCTAAGTAAATTACTGAGTAAATTCCCAGTAAATTACTTAGTAAATTTCTAGTAAATATTCAGTAAACTACTCAGTAAATTCTCAGTAAATCACTCGGTAAATTCCTAGGAAATTACTCATAAAATTCCCTGTAAATTACTCAGTAAATTCACAGTAAATTCCGAGTAAAATCTCAGCAAATTTCCCGTAAATTCAAAGTAGTTATTCACTAAATTCCCTGTAAATTCTCAGTAAATTCCCAGGAAATTCAAAGTAAATTGCTCAGCAAATTTTTAGTAAATTACTTAGTAAATTTCCAGTAAATTCTTGGTAAATTAATCTATAAATTCACAATACATTACTTAGTAAATTCCTAGCAAATTACTCAGTAAATTCCCCGTAAGTTCTCAGAAAATTTCATAGTAAATTCTCTATAAGTAAATTACGCAGTAAATTCCTAGCAAATTCTTTATAAGTTACTCAGTCAATTCCCAATAAAATACTCAGAAAATTCCTAGTAATTTCTCAGTAAATTCGCAGTAAATTACTCTTTAAATTTCCTGTAAATTCTAAGTAAATTACTCAGTAGATTCTTAGTAAATTACTCAGAAAATTTCTAAAAAATTGTAAGAAAATTACTGAGTAAATTTCCAGTAAATTACTTAGTAAATTCCTAGTAAATTATCTGTAAATTACTCAGTAAATTCCCAGTAAATTACTCAGGAAATTGCCTGTAAATTCTGAGTAAATTACTCAGTAAATTCCCTATAAATTACTCAGTAAATTCGTAGTAAATTCCTAGTAAATTCTCAGTAAATTCAAAATAATTATTCACTAAATTCTAAGTAAATTACCAGTAAATTACTCAGTAAATTCCTTATAAATTTTCAAAAAATTACTCAGTAAATTTATAGTAAATTCTCAGTAATTTAATCAGTAAATTCTCAATAAATTGCTTAGTAAATTACTCATTAAATTCCCAATGAATTCTCAATAAATTACTCAGTAAATTCCTCGTTAGTTCTCAGAAAATTACTCAGTAAATTTTAAATACATTACTTAGTAAATTCTCAATAAATTACTCAGAAAATTCCTAAAATATTTTCTGTAAATTCTCAGTAAGTAACTCAGTAAATTCTCAGAAAATTACTTAGAAAATTCCCAGTAAATTCGCAGTAAATTATTCAGTAAATTCTCAGTAAATTATTAAGTAAATTCTCAATAAATTACTCCGTAAATTCTCAGTAAATTACTAAGTAAATTCTCAGAAAATTCACAAAAAGTTCTCAGTAAATTCCTAGTAAATTATTCAGTAAATTCTCTGTAAATTAGTCAGTAAATTTTCAGTAAATTCTCATTAAATTGCTCAGTAAATTCCTAATAAATTCTCAGTAAATTACTCAGTAAACTCTCAGTAAATTAATTAGTAAATTCTCAGGAAATTCTCTGAAAATTACTCAGTAAATTACTACGTAAATTCCTGGTAAATTCTCGTTAAATTACTCAGTAAATTTTAAGTAAATTACTGAGTAAATTATCAATAAATTAGCAGTAATTTCTCAGTAAATTACTCAGTAAATTTTCATTAAATTACTTAGTAAATTTTTCGTAAATTCTCAGTAAACTACTCAGTAAATTTCCAGTAAATTACTCAGTAAATTCCAAGAAAATTCTCATTAAATTACACAGTAAATTCGCAGCAAATTCTCAGTAAATTCCTAGTAAATTCCACGTATATTCTCAGCAAATTTCTTAGTAAATTCTCAGTAAATTGTTCCGTAAATTCCCTGTAATTTACTCAATAACTTCCAAGTAAATTCTCAACAAATTCTCAGTAAATTACACAGTAAATTGCCAATAAATTCTCAGTAAATTAATCAATAAATTCCTAGTAAAATTTCAGCAAATTACCCAGTAAATTCCGAGTAACTTCTCAGTGAATTACTCAGAAAAATCCCAGTAAATTCTCAGTACACTACTCAGTAAATTCTTAGTATATTCCTAGTAAATTCCTAGTAAATTACTTAGTCAATTCGAAGTAAATTCTTAATAAATTCTCAGTAAATTCCTCGTAAATTCAAAGTAAATTACTGAGTAAATTCTCTGTAAATTTTTCAGTAAATTACCCAGTAAATTATAAGTAAATTCCCAGTAAATTCCTTAGTAAATTCACTGTAAATTCTCAGCTTTCCAGTAAATTCTCAGTAAATTACTCTGTAAATTCCCAATAAATTCTCAATAAATTACTCAGTGAATTCCCATTAAATTCTCAGTAAATTACTCAGTAAATTCTCCGTAAATTACTTAGTAAAATCCCAGTAAATTGGTCAATAAATTATTCAATAAATTCTCAGTAAACTACTTAGTACATTCCCAGTAAATTCTCAGTAAATTATTCTTTAAATTCCCAGTAAATTACTAAGTAAATTCCAATAAATTCTCAATAAATTCTCAGTAAATTACTCATTAAATTCTCAGTAAATTACTGAGTAAATTCCCTTTAAATTCTCAGTAAATTACTCAGTATATTCCTAATAAATTCTCAGTAAATTTTCAAAAAAATCCCAGTAAATTCTCTGTAAATTCTCAACATATTACTCAGAAAATTCTCAGTTAATTACTCAGTAAATTCCCAATGAATTACTTATTATATTCTCTGTAAATTTTCAGTAAATTACTCATTAAATTCTCAGAAAATTCTCAGTAAATTACTCTGTCAATTCCTAGTAAATTCTCACTAAATTACACATTAAATTTCCAGTAAATTCTCATAAAATTACTTAGTAAATTTTCAGTAAATTCTCAATAAATTACTCAGTAAATTCCAAGTAAATTCTCAATAAATTACTATGGTAATTCCTAGTAAATTTCGAGTAAATTCTCTGTGAATTACTCAGTAAATTCTTCATAAATTACTCAGAAAATTGCCAGTAAATTCTCAGCTAATTACTCTGTGAATTTCCTGTAAATTCTGAGTAAATTACTCAGTAAATTAATCAGTAAATTCCCAGTGATTTACTCAGTAAATTCTAAGTAAATTACTCGGTAAATTCCTAGTAAACTCTTAGTAAATTTCCAGTAAATTACTCAGTAAATTCCAAGTAAATTCTTAGTAAATTGCCAGTAAATTCTCAGTAAATTATTCAGTAAATTCCCAGTAAATTAGGCAATAAATTCCTTGTAAATTCTATGTAAATTTTTAGTAAATTCTCAGTAAGTTACTTAGTAAATTCCCAGTAAATTAAGCAGTAAATTTCTAGTAAATTCTATGTAAATTCCAAGTAAACTTTTAGTAAGTTACTCAATAAATTCCCATTAAATTTTCAGTAAATTCTCAGTAAATTAATCAGTAAATTCCCAGTAAATTCTCAGCAAATTACACAGTAAATTACTTAGTAAATTGTAGGCAACTTCTCAATAAATTACCTAGAAAATTCTCAGTAAATTTCCAGTAAATTCTCAGTAAATTACTCAGTAAATTCTCAGAAAATTACTCAGTAAATTCCTAAAAAATTCTCAATAAATTGGTCAGTAAATTACCAGCAAATTCTTAGTAAATTATTATGTAAATTCCCAAGTAATTTCTAAGTAAATTACTCAGTAAATTGCGAATAAATTCTCAATAAATTCCTAGTAAATTACTATGTGATTTCCCAGTAAATTCTCAATAAATCCTTAGTAAATTACTCATTAAAATATCAGTAAATTACTTAGTAAATTCCCAATAAATTCTTAGTAAATTGCCTTCTAATTTCTCTGTAAATTCTCAATAAATTACTTAGTAAATTACTCAGCAAATTCACAATGAATTACTCAGTAAATTCCCAGTAAATTCTAAATAAATTACTCAGTAAATTCCCAGTAGATTCCAAGTAAATTCTCAAAAAATTACTTAGTAAATTCCCTGTAAATTCTTAGTAAATTCTCAGAAAATTACTCAGTAAATTCATAATAAATTCTCAGTAAATTACACAGTAAATTCACAGTAAATTACTCAGAAAATTGTCAGTAAATTCCCAGTAAATTACTCAGTAAATTTCCAATAAATTACTCAGTAAATTCCCAGTAAATTCTCAGTAAATTAAGCAATAAATTCCACATAAATTCTATGTAATTCTCAGTAAATTCTAAGTAAATTATTTAGTATATTCCCAGTAAATTACTCAGTAAAGTCTCTGTAAATTCCCAGTAAATTCCTTGTAAATTACACAGCAAATTCCCAGCAAATTCTCAAAAAATTACCCAGTAAATTCCTGCTAAATTGCTCAGTAAATTCCAAGTAAATTACTATATAAATTCGAAGTAAATTCTCAGTAAATTACGAGTAAATTTTTAGTAAATTTCCAATAAATTACTTAGTAAATTCCCAGCAAATTACTCAGTTAATTGCCAGTAAATTCTCAACAAATAACTCAGTAAATTCCCAGTAAATTCAGAGTAAATTACTCAGTAAATTAATCAGTAAATTCGAAGTACATTACTAAGTAAATTCCGGTAAATTCCCAGTAAATTACTCGGCAAATTTTTAGTAAATTCTCAGTAAATTACTCTGTAAATTCCTAGTAAATTCTATGTAAATTCCCATTGAATTCTCGATAAATTACTCAGTAGATTCCAAGTAAATTACTCAGTAAATTCACAGTAAATTCTCAGTAAATTGCTTATTAGATTCTAGAAAATTCTCAATAAATTACTTAGTAAATTTCAAGTAAATTACTCTTTAAATTCACAGTAAATTACATAGTAAATTTTAAGTAAATTACTCCGTAAATTCTCAGTAAATACTGTGTAAATTCCCAATAAATTCTCAGTAAACTACTCAGTAAATTCACAATAAACCACTCAGAAAATTCTCAGTAAATTACACTTAAATTCCCAGTAAATCACTCAGAAAATTACTAAGTAAATTCCCAGTAAATTTTCAAAAAATTATTCAGTAAATTCCCAGTAAATCCTGAGTAAATTACTCAGTAAATTCCTAATTAATTTTCAGTAAATTACTCAGTAAATTTAATGTGAAATCTAAGTAAATCACTTAGAAAATTCCGTTTAAATTCTCATTAAATTACTCAGTAAATTCTCAGTAAATTCTCAGTAAATTAATCAGCAAATTACTTAGTAGATTCTGAGTAAATTCTCAGTAAATTCTGAGTAAATTACTTAGTAAATTCCCAGAAAATTCTTACTAAATTGGTCAATAAATTACTCTGTAAATTCCCAAGTAATTTCAAAGTAAATTACTCAGTATATTGCGAAAAAATTTTCAGTAAATTCTCAGTAAATTACTATGTAAATTCCCAGTAAATTCTCAAGAAATTCTCAGTAAATTCTCAGTAAATTCCAAATAAATTCTTAGTAAATTAATCAGTAAATTCCCAAAAAATTCTCAGTAAATTGGTCAGTAAATTCTCAACAAATTACTCAAAAAATTCTTTGTAAATTACTCAGTAAATTCCAGTGAATTACTCAGTGAATTCTCTATAAATTCTAAATAAATTACTCAGTAAATTCCCAGTAATTTCTTAGTAGATTTCAAATAAATTCTCAGTAAATTCCAAGTAAATTCTCAGAAAATTACTCAGTAAATTTCCAGTAAATTCGGAGTAAATTCTCAGTAAATTACTTAGAAAATTCTCAGTAAATTATCAGTAAATTTCCAGTAAATTCTCAGTAAATTCCAAGTAAATTTTCAGTAAATTAAGTAGGAAATTCCCAATAAATTCTATGTAATTCTCAGTAAATTACTCAGAAAATTCACAGTAAATTCTCAGAAAATTACCGGTAAATTCTAAGTAAATTACTTAGTAAATTCCCAGTAAATTACTCAGTAAATTCCAAGTAAATTCTAAGTAAATTACGATGTAAATTCAAAGTAAATTCTTAGTAAATTATGAGTAAATTTTCAGTAAATTCTGAGTAAATTCTCAATAAATTACTCAGTAAATTGCCTATAAATTCTCAGCAAATTGCTCAGTTAATTGCCAGTAAATTCTCATCAAATTACTCAGTAAATTCTCAATAAATTAATTAGTAAATTCGAAGTACATTACTAAGTAAATTCTCAATAAATTCCTAATAAATTCTCAATAAATTACTCTTTAAATTCCCAATAAATTCTCAGTAAACTACTCAGTAAATTCACAATAAACCACTCAGAAAATTCTCAGTAAATTACACTTAAATTCCCAGTAAATCACTCAGAAAATTACTAAGTAAATTCCCAGTAAATTTTCAAAAAATTATTCAGTAAATTCCCAGTAAATCCTGAGTAAATTACTCAGTAAATTCCTAATTAATTTTCAGTAAATTACTCAGTAAATTTAATGTGAAATCTAAGTAAATCACTTAGAAAATTCCGTTTAAATTCTCATTAAATTACTCAGTAAATTCTCAGTAAATTCTCAGTAAATTAATCAGCAAATTACTTAGTAGATTCTGAGTAAATTCTCAGTAAATTCTGAGTAAATTACTTAGTAAATTCCCAGAAAATTCTTACTAAATTGGTCAATAAATTACTCTGTAAATTCCCAAGTAATTTCAAAGTAAATTACTCAGTATGTTGCGAAAAAATTCTCAGTAAATTCTCAGTAAATTAATCAGCAAATTACTTAGTAGATTCTGAGTAAATTCTCAGTAAATTCTGAGTAAATTACTTAGTAAATTCCCAGAAAATTCTTACTAAATTGGTCAATAAATTACTCTGTAAATTCCCAAGTAATTTCAAAGTAAATTACTCAGTATGTTGCGAAAAAATTCTCAGTAAATTCTCAGTAAATTAATCAGCAAATTACTTAGTAGATTCTGAGTAAATTCTCAGTAAATTCTGAGTAAATTACTTAGTAAATTCCCAGAAAATTCTTACTAAATTGGTCAATAAATTACTCTGTAAATTCCCAAGTAATTTCAAAGTAAATTACTCAGTATGTTGCGAAAAAATTCTCAGTAAATTCTCAGTAAATTAATCAGCAAATTACTTAGTAGATTCTGAGTAAATTCTCAGTAAATTCTGAGTAAATTACTTAGTAAATTCCCAGAAAATTCTTACTAAATTGGTCAATAAATTACTCTGTAAATTCCCAAGTAATTTCAAAGTAAATTACTCAGTATGTTGCGAAAAAATTCTCAGTAAATTCTCAGTAAATTAATCAGCAAATTACTTAGTAGATTCTGAGTAAATTCTCAGTAAATTCTGAGTAAATTACTTAGTAAATTCCCAGAAAATTCTTACTAAATTGGTCAATAAATTACTCTGTAAATTCCCAAGTAATTTCAAAGTAAATTACTCAGTATGTTGCGAAAAAATTCTCAGTAAATTCTCAGTAAATTCCAAATAAATTCTTAGTAAATTAATCAGTAAATTCCCAAAAAATTCTCAGTAAATTGGTCAGTAAATTCTCAACAAATTACTCAAAAAATTCTTTGTAAATTACTCAGTAAATTCCAGTGAATTACTCAGTTCAAAAATCTGTTTCTCAAAACGATTTGCCGGATTTGGACTCTTTGGTTCAAATTAAGAATCGTGACAATTTGAGAGTCCTGAACTGTAGTGAACCCAAAACGAACAGAACGGGACTCATTCTCCCGGGGCGTTCGGGGACGTCTACAATACTGAGTAAATTCCAAGTAAACTACTCAGTAAATTCTCAATAAACAACTCAGAAAATTCTCGGTAAATTACTCAGTAAATTTCCAGTAAATCACTCAGAAAATTACTCAATAAATTCTCAGTAAATTACTTAGTAAATTCACAATAAATTCTCAGTAAATTACTCCATAAATTCCCAGTTAATTTTCAGTAAATTACTCAGTAAATTCATGTAAAATCTAAGTAAATTACTACGAAAATTTCCTGTAAATTCTCAGTAAATTAATCAGTAAATTCCTAATAAATTACTCAGTAAATTTCAAGTAAATTCTCAGTAAATTACTCAGTGAATTCTCAATAAATTCCCAAAAAATCTCAGTAAATTGGTCAATAAATTACTCAGTAAATTACTCTGTAATTTCTAAATAAATTACTCAGTAAATTTTGAATAAATTCTCAATAAATTACTATGTAAATTCCCAATAAATTCTTAATAAATTCTCAGTAAATTACTCATTAAATTGTTAGTAAATTACTCAGTAAATTCCAAATAAATTCTCATTAAATTGCTTAGTAAATTCCCTGTAAATTCTTAATAAATTACTCAGTAAATTACTCAGCAAATTCCTAGTGAATTACTCAGTAAATTCTCTGGAAATTCTCAATAAATTACCCAGTAAATTCCTAGTAGATTCCAACTAAATTCTCAGTAAATTTCCAGAAAATTACTCAGTTAATTCCCAGTAAATTATGAATAAATTCTCATTAAATTACTCAGTAAATTCACAGTAAATTACTTAGAAAATGCTCAGTAAATTATCAATAAATTACTCAGTAAATTACCTAGTAAATTCCCAGCAAATTCTCAATAAATTCTATGTAATTATGAGTAAATTACTAGAAAATTTCCAATAAATTCTAACTAAATTACTCAGTAAATTTTCGGTAAATTACTCAGTAAATTCCCAGTAAATTCTCTATAAATTCTCAGTGAATTCCTTGTAAATTTTCGGTAAATTACACAGTAAATTCTCTGTAAATTCTCAGAAAATTACCCAGTAAATTCCCACTAAATTGCTCAGTAAATTCTCTGTAAATTACTCAGTAAATTACGAGTAAATTTTCAGTAAATTCTGAGTAAATTCTCAATAAATTACTCAGTTAATTGCCAGTAAATTCTCAGCAAATTACTCAGTAAATTCTTAGAAAATTCTGAGTAAATTACTCAGTAAATTAATCAGTAATTTCGAAGTACATTACTTAGTAAGTTTCCGGTAAATTCCTAGTAAGTTACTCAGTAAATTTCCAGTAAATTACTCAGTAAATTCTAAGTAAATTACTCTGTAAATTCCTAATAAATTCTCAGTAAAATAAGCAGTAAATTCTATGCAAATTCCCAGCAAAATCTCAATAAATTACGCCGTAAATTCCAAGTAAATTACTCAGCAAATTCCTAGTAAATTCTCAGTAAATTACACATTAAATTTCAGAAAATTATTAGTAAATTACTTAATAAATTCCCAGTAAATTACTCTGTAACTACTCAGTAAATTATATAGTAAATTCTCAGTAAATTACTCAGTAAATACTGAGTAAATTCCCAGTAAATTTCCAGTAAACTACTCTTTAAATTCTCAATAAACCACTCAGAAAATTACTCAGTAAATTCCCAGTAAATTACTTAGTAAATTCACAGTAAATTACTTAGTAAATTCCCAGTTAATTTTCAGTAAACCACTCAGTAAAATCCATGTAAAATCTAAGTAAATTACTTAGAAAATTCCCTGCAAATTTTTAGTAAATTACTCAGTAAATTCTCAGTAAATTCCTAGAAAATTCTCAGTAAATTACTCAGTAAATTCTCAATAAATTACTCAGCAAATTACTCAGTAGATTCCGAGTAAATTCTCAGTAAATTCTGAGTAAATTAGTAAGTAAATTCCCAGCAAATTCTCAGTAAATTAGTCAGTAAATTACTCAGTAAATTCCCAGTAAATTCTCAGTAAATTACTCAGTAAATTCTCAAGTAATTTCAAAGTAAATTACTCAGGAAATTACGAATAAATTCTCAGTAAATTTCCAATAAATTACTATGTAAATTCTCAATAAATTCTCAGTAAATTACTTATTAAATTCTCAGTAAATTAACCAGTAAATTCCCAATAATTTCTCAGTAAATTACTTAGTAAATTGCCAAAAAATTCTCGGTAAATTGCTCAGTAAATTCCCTGTAAATTCTCAATAAATTACCCAGAAAATTCTCAGTAAATTACTCAGCAAATTCCCAGTGAACTACTCAGTAAATTCTCTGTAAATTCTCAATAAATTCTCAGTAAAATCTTAGTAGATTCCAAGTAAATTCTTAATAAATTCCCTGTAAATTACTCAGAAAATTCATAGTAAATTCTCAGTAAATTACACAGTTAATTCCAGTAAATTCCAAGAAAATTACTCAGTAAATTCCATGTAAATTCTCAGTAAATTACTCATTAAATTCGAAGTAAGTTGTAACAACCCTTACTTTACTCTAGTCATGCTTGCATGTATTTACATGATCCTGTTGTCATGACCCGAACCCGCCCCCATGGGTTAAGGACATAACCGGCCAGTAATCTTAAGATTACCTACGGCCTTAAACTAAGCAGACTTAACTCATCAGAGTAAAGGGGGCCAAACGGAAGCAGAATTTAAAACTTTGTCCATAGAGCTGTGCTTACATGGCACATCAAAACAAACCATACAAGTGTACGTTAATAACTCACAACAGAAACATAGTGACATAAGTTATGTACAAACAGGATCATCCAAAACTAGGTCAACCCATGAAAACTATACACAGACATATACAAAAACTTCGCCAACATGACAAAATATAAATACATAACAAAAGGGCAAAGGCAAGTCTTGTGCGTGAGACGCAAGGGCTGACTCTTCAAAACCTTTGTTGTTCCACATAGACTTCACTGGGGCTGGGTTTGGACTTCTCTTGGCTCACCTACAACCACATGAATGAGCGTGAGTGATAGCCCAGTGAATAATATCAATACAAAAGTTATACAACGATATGAACAACAATATGCTTCAAACGGCCTTGGGCCCAATTCATATTTCTATTTAGCACATATGCACAATTTAATTCTAGTGGTTGTGGTTTCAACATATTGGCCTTTAGCCCATTCAGACTTTCATTCATGAAAAAATGGCCTCTAGCCTATTCATTTATGTCAAAACGACCTTTAGTCCATTCATTTATGTCAAACGGCCTTTGGTCCACATTTATTATCAAACGGCCTTCGGCCCACATTTATATCAAACGGCCTTTGGCCCATTCCATGACAAATTGGCCTTTGGCCCATGACAAGCTTTCATTTCAAACTGGTCCTTAGACCTTTTAAACGTTCAAATCAAACTGGTCTTTCGACCTTTCAAACTTTCATTTCAAACTGGCATTTAAGCCTTTCAACTTTTCATATCAAACTGGCATTTAAGCCTTTCAAACTTTCATTTCAAACTGGCATTTAAGCCTTTCAACTTGTCATATCAAACAGGCATTTAAGCCTTTCAACTTTCATTTTAAACTGGCATTTAAGCTTTTCAAACTTTCATTTCAAACTGGCATTTAAGCCTTTTAACTTGTCATATCAAACTGGCATTTAAGCCTTTCAAACTTTCATTTCAAACTGGCATTTAAGCCTTTCAAACTTGTCCACCATTCAATATTAATAAACTTTACAAAACTTATACAGAAGTGAGCAATTGGACAACAACATATTTAAGATATTACTCACAGTGATCGGCTTGTGGATTTGTCCCGGAGCTTGACCCTACACATCACATAGCACATATGGGTCACAAATAATTCAATCCGTTCTTTAATTCACATATCCCTCTTTAAGCTTCATTCTTATCTTTTTAATTCAATTACAATGCTCAATGTATGCCTAAGAGTGCTTAGAAGTGAAAGGGAACGGAAAAACTGAACACAGAGTGTATTTCCAAAATTTCAGAAAACAGGGTCCCCGCTCGAGCGTGTACTTCCCCGCTCGAGCGAACCCTTAAGGCCTGCAAAAGTACTGGTTGCATGAAAAATAAGCTCGAGCGTGGTATAGGGCGCTCGAGCGGAATGCCTGTCTAAGTAGCTCCACCGCTCGAGCATGAACTACCCCGCTCCAGCGGAAACCAAGTCTGCAAAAAGTACTGGGAGAACGAATTTCCCGCTCGAGCGTCACTTCTCCCGCTCGAGCGGACATCAAAATTCTGGGTTTTCCAGAACACATTCCTGAGTTCAATTTCGACATTCAAAGGCTTCAACTCATGATTTTGGTCCCAAAAGCATATTAACACATTATATTGCATGAGAGTGTAAGGCTATTACATCAATTTATTCAAAATCAACATCTAATTCTCAATCAACTCTCATTCCTTTATCATGAGCAAAAACCCATATGTTCCAAACTTCACATAGGCTTTATTTCTTCAAAAATCAAACATGCATGCAGATTTTTGACTTCAATCCCATTTTAAAACATGCAAGTGACACTTATTATTGTGGAATCCATGAAAATTACACATGTATGTAAAGATTAACGCCCAAACCTCCATATTCAACATTATACATGCTAGCTCATACAAATTTCAAGCTTAAACATGCAATCCATGGCAATCTCCTACATGCATGTGTACATTGACTCCCAATTCTACAAGACCAACTCATTTCATATTCCTTAGCATCATTCAACCTTGAATTTACAAATTACAAATAAAAATCCATGAATCATTGGTTGGTTACTCACCTAGGAGCCTTAATCTTCCAACTCTAGTCAATTCTTGGACTTAATCTCCAAGATTCCCAAGTCTTGAGCCAAAACCACACAACTCTCTCCCTTCTCTCTCTAAGGCCGACCCTCTCTCTCTCTATTCTTGAGTTCAATATCAGCCAAAGTGTTAAAGAGGGGAGGAATTGAAGTGTAATGGCCCTTATGTATAAGCCCACTAGTCAAGTTTAATAATAATAAATAATATGGCGTTAATTCATTAACTAAATCAATTTAATCTGGCCCGAATCAATTTTTCAATTAAATTTTACCGTAAGCTCTAAAAATTATGCCAATCACAATGGCACAATCAATTTCGGGTTCTGTGGCCGCTAAGGCCTTCAATTTAATTTCCAAAGCAGATAATCAAACAGATATTCCTACGGTGAACAGATAGAAATTCAAAGCCACATAATCACACTAAAATTAAGAACCAATTAGCATACTACGGAACAGGGGTGTCACACTTGTCTTGTTAAGTTGCATTTACAAACCTTGATTTGTTTCGCATAAGTGTTGCTTGCATGCCTTGTTCCTTGTTTGGTGTGAGTTTAGCCGAGGTCATCGTAAGCCTAGGTTACACCTTTGAACTTCTTACACCTAGGACCATCTTGGAACCACTTTGGTTGACCTCCACCCTCACCCTGACATGTTGGCCGAGATGTCATTATCTAGGCCGAGGTGTTCATTACCAAAGCCGAGATGTGTATTATCTAGGCCGAGATGTTATACCAAAGTGATCTTGTCCCTGGACTGGTACGACCTAGACCGAGGTGTGGCATATCTAGGCCAAGGTGTGGCACAGCTAGGCTAAGTGTTGTCCTCCCTAGCTGAGATCATTGAGACCTTACTTGCTGAAGCTTTGTCCGAGCCGAGATCATTACCCGCCGAAGTGCCCTGTCACCTTACTTGTTGCTTACACTTTGTCGTGCTCTTGTCTTATCAATCCATCACCTTTTTAAGGAGATCCAATCAGCCATTGCCACGTGTCCCAGCAGAGGGTTAAGTCAGTCGGCAGAGTTAGAAATATATCATTTTGTGTCATATCTTTTGCATGGTAAAGAGAGAAGCTCTAGGAAGATGAGAGGAAGTTGGAGTGAGAGACCTAGATCCCAAGCTTGATCTTTAGAGTTTGAGCCATTTAATCCGTGTTTTCAGGTTAGAATCTTGATTTACCCTTGTTATTCTTTATGTTGATCCGATTGCATTGCATGATCTTGCATGATTCATGAGCCATGCATTGATTTAAAGCTTGCTTTAGAAAGAGAAAATGATGTTCTTATATTCTTGAGATAAAACCATGTTTTGATCCGGAAGTTTGTAACAAGTTTCATGTCTTTGTGTTTGTTTCCATGAAATCTTCAAGTATGGGTACCCAGGTCCATGTTTTCAAACTCATCTCATGAAATCTCAGATTTTGAATAAAGGAGTTATGATTTTCGCATTCATGTTCTTCATGTTCATCAAGAAGGAAACCCAGATTTCCCAGACTTCATTTCCTTGAATGTGGTCGTCGGGAACACACCTCGGCCAAGAGGTGTGGGACCTTGGCCTAGACTTGGTTAGTACCCAGCACGTTTTCCCGAGATGAAAAGGCAATGTTGTAACTTCCAGCATGTTTTACTTTGTTTTGACTTGATTTTATAAGAAATGCCGAGATCCTTTCCTATCATGTAGAGCTTGTTTTAAGGATGCATTTCATACCCATCTTTGAGCATCTCTTCTTGTCTTCTTGAAGTGCATTCAATGGGATTCCTTATGTGCTTGTAGGCCTTGGATCCTTGCTTGAATTCCTACACCCGAAGAACTATGTGAGTGGTATTTTTAATAAAGCTATGTTATAATGTTTTGATAAAAGCTTTGCTTTGCTTTGTTTTGAAAAAATATTTGATCAAGCATGAATAATTGTTCCTAGTTTTGTATCTAGTATTATATTTGTTTTGATGACATTCTGGGAAGTCCTTAGTGCCAGGGGACTATAATGCAACTGCACATTTGTTTTGCCACTGACGGTTTTCCGCGTGGGTTTATTTGTCCGGAATGTCATCCTTTGGTATTATGTAGATGTTATTAACATCCAAGAAGCTTTGAAAGATTTGATAGATGAACTTGCCTCATCCCTTTGATTTGTAAAGTTATGATATGTATTGTTTTGGAAAAGATCTCAGATATTATTGATGCAAAACCTTTATTACTTATACCATTCACTGAATATCCAAGCTCACCCTCTATATATATATATATATGTAGGTGATGAGCAGGAAGGCGGCGATGCCTAGATGATTATTTGCAACTTGTTTTGGATTCGCATTTTTGTAGCATCTTGAAGATCATGCTTCTTGGCTTGTAGTTTGCTTCTTTTGTTTATGTCGGCTTGAGAAGCCTTTTGATCAAGATGTATTCTGTACTTTATTTTAATTGTATTCAAGTTGTATGTTATTTCATTTAATCTATGCACAGCTCTTACGAACTAATTAGTTTTAAATTTATTACTTCCGCACATGTAGGCCCCATATGTATACTCTGATAGTGTGTGAATCTTTGTAAGTTGGCCTTTGGTAATCTCGGATTTCTGGCCATCACAGCACCATTCTACTAAGGGCGGAATGGGGTTGTGACATAAGTTCTCAATAAATTACTATGTAAATTTTCACTAAATTCTCAGTAAATTCCGAGTAAATTTTCAATAAATTACTTAGTAAATTCAAATTAAATTACTCAGTAAATTGCCAGTAAATTAGTAAATTACTTAGTAAATTCCCAGTAAATTTTGATTAAATTACTCAGTAAATTCTCAGTAAATTAATCAGTAAATTTTCAATAAATTCTCAGTAAATTCCCAATAAATTCATAGTAAATTACTCAGTAAATTCCAAGTAAATTCTCAGAAAATTACTCAGTAAATTCCAAGTAAATTACTTAGTAAATTCACAGTAAATTCTTAGTAAATTACTCAGTAAATTCTCATTAAATTTTCAATATACTAAGTAGAAAATTCCCAGTAATTTGTATGTAAATTCTCAGTAAATTTCTCCGTAAATTTCCCTTAAATTCTCAGTAAATTACTTAGTAAATTTCCAGTAAATTACTCTGTAAATTCCCTGTAAATTCTCAATAAATTACTCAGTAAATTCCTAGTAAATTCTCACTAAATTCTCAGTAAGTTACTCTGTAAACTCCCAGTAAATTACTTAGCAAATTTCCAGTAAATTACTCAGTAAATTCCCAGAAAATTCTGAATAAAAACTAAGTAAATTCCCAGTAAATTCTCATTAAACTACTCAGTAAATTACTTAATAAATTCGCAGTAAATCACTCGGTAAATTCTCAGTAAATTCTCAATAAATTCCCTGTAAATTTTCAGTAAATTACTCAGTAAATTTCGAGTAAATTCCCAGTAAATTAATTAGTAAATTTTCAGTAAATTCACAGAAAATTCATTATAAATTACTCAGTAAATTTTCAAAAAATTCTCAGTAAATTACTCAGTTAATTCCAAGTAAATTGACTGTAAATTCTCATTAAATTACTCATTAAATTCCTAGTAAATTCTCAATAAATTCTCTGTAAATTACTTATTAAATTCTCAGTAAATTACTTACTAAATTACCTAGTAAATTCTAAATAAATTTGTTAGTAAATTCCAAGTAAATTCTCAATAAATTCTAAGAAAATTACTCATTAAATTACTCAGTAAATTTCCAGGAAATTACTCAGCAAATTCCCATTAAATTCTCAATAAATTACTCAGAAAATTTCCAGTAAATTCTCCATAAAGTACTCATAAAATTGCCAGTAAATTCTAAATAAATTACTCAGCAAATTTTCAGTAAACTACTCACTAAATTTCCAGTAAATTGGTAGTAAATTACCCATTAAATTCTCAGTAAATTTTCAATAAATTACTCAGTACATTCCCTTAAAATTCTTAATAAATTACTCAGTAAATTCGCAATAAATTCTCAGCAAATTCTCAGTAAATTCTAAGAAAACTACTTACTAAATTTCGGGTAAATTACTCAGTAAATTGTCAGTAACTTCTGAGTAAATTACTCAGTAAATTATCAGTAAATAAATCAGTAAATTTCAAGTAAATTACTCAGTAAATTCCCAGAAATTACTCAGTAAATTCGAAGTAAATTTCCAATAAATTACTCAGTAAATTATCAATAAATTTGCAGTAAATTCTTAACAAATTACTGAGTAAATTCCAAGTAAATTTTCAGTAAATTACTTGGTACATTCCTTATAAATTCTCAATAAATTCCCTGTAAATTTCCCGTAAATTACTCAGTAAATTCCTCATAAATTACTCAGTAAATTCCCTGTAAATTATTCAGTAAATTCAAAATAAATTCTCAATAAATTACTAAGTAAATTCCCATTAAATTCTCAGTAACTTACTCAGTAAATTACTTAGTAAATTTTATGTAAATTCTCAGTAAATTCCCCATAAATTACATAGTAAATTCCCTCTAAATTACTCATTAAATTCCTAAAAAATTATCAATAAAATACTCAAAAAATTCCCATTAAATTCTCAGTAAATTACTCCGTAAATTCCCAGTAAATTCTCTGTAAATTACTCGATAAATTCTCAGTAAATTCTTAATAAATTGGTCAGAAAATTACACAGAAAATTCTCAGTAAACGACTCAGTAAATTACTTAGTAAATTGCTAGCGAATTCTAAGTAAATTACTCAGTAAATTCCCAATAAATTCTCAACAAATTCTCAATAAATTACTCATTAAATTCTCAATAAATTACTCAGTAAATTCCTAATAAATTCTCAGTAAATTTCCAAAAAAGTCCCAGTAAATTACTCAGTAAATTCCCTGTAAATTCTCAGCATATTACTCAGAAAATTCTCAGTTAATTACTCAGTAAATTCCTAGTGAATAACTTATTATATTCTTTGTAAATTCTCAGCAAATTGCTCAGTAAAATCCCAGTAAATTCTCAGTAGATTCCCTGTAAATTTTTAGTAACTTACTCAGTAAATTCCTAGAAAATTCTCAGTAAATTACTTTGTAAATTCCTAGTAAATTTTCACTAAATTAAACATTAAATTCCCAGTAAATTCTCATAAAATTACTCAGTAAATTCTTAATAAATTACTCAGTAAATTCCAAGTAAATTCTCAATAAATTACTATGTTAATTCTCAGCAAATTTCCAGCATATTACTAAGTAAATTCCCTTTAAATTCCCAGTAAATTCTTAGCAAACTACTCAGCAAATTCCCTTTAAATTCTGTGTAAATTACTCAGTAAATTCCCAATAAATTTCAGTAAATTCTCAGTAAATTAATCAGCAAATTCCCAGTAAATTCTCAGTAATTTATTCAGTAAATTCCAAGTAAATTACTTAGTAAATTCTCAGTAAATTAATAAGTAAATTCCTAGTAACTTCTTTGTAAATTCCAAGAAAATTCAAAGTAAATTATTCGGTAAATTCCCAGTAAACTCTCAGTAAATTACTCAATAAATTACAATTAAATTTTTAGTAAATTACTCAGTAAAATTCCAGTAAATTCGCAGTAAATTACTAAGTAAATTACCAGTAAATTCTTAGTAAATTACTCTGTAAATTCCAAGAAAATTCTCAATAAATTAAGCAGTAAATTCCTTGCAAATTCTATGTAAATTCCCAGTAAATTAAGTAGTAAATTCCTAATAAATTCTATGTAAATTCCAAATTAATTCTTAGTAAGTTACTCAGTAAATTCTTGGTAAATTTTCGGTAAATTAATCAGTAAATTACTAGTAAATTCTCAGCAAATTACACAGTAAATTCGCAGTATATTACTCAGTAAATTGCAAGTAACTTCTCAATAAATTACTTATAAAATTCTCAATAAATTTTCAGTAAACTAAGCAGTAAATTCCCAGTAAATTCTATGTAATTCTCAGTAAATTACTCAGAAAATTTCAAATAAATTCTAAGTAAATTTCTAATAAATTACTCAGAAAATTCCCAGTAAAGTACTCAGTAAATTTCCAGTAAATTATTCTGTAACTTCCTAGTAAATTCTTTGTAAATTCGCAGAAAATTCCTTATAAATTCTCAGTAAATTACAATGCAAATTCCATGTAAATTCTCAGTAAATTATGAGTAAATTTTCTGTAAATTCTGAGCAAATTCTCAGTAAATTCTTAATAAATTACTCAATAAATTGCGAGTAAATTCTAAGCAAATTACTCAGTAATTGCCAATAAATTCTTAGCAAATTATTAGTTTGGCATCCCCTATATAATCCATCTTTTTATCTTTTTATCTTTTTTCCATCACATCACCTCTCTACTTTTTTGCTCATCTTTTCGTAAAAAGACAAAAAGTGCACTTATTTAGATCATCCCAAACAAATAAATTCTTAGTATATTGCTCAGTAAATTCCAAGTAAATTAAGCAGTAAATTCCCAGTAACATCTTAGTAAATTACTCAGTAAATTTCCAGTAAATTCTCAGTAAATTACTCATTAAATTCTCAGAAAATTCTCAGTAAATTACTTAGTAAATTCTCAATAAATTACTCAGTAAATTCCTAGTAAATTACTCAGTAAATTCCCAATAAAATACTGAATAAATTACCAAACAATTCTCAGTAAACTACTCAATAAATTCTCAATAAACCACTCAGAGAATTCTCAGTAAATTCCTAGTAAATCATTCAGAAAATTACTCAGTAAATTATGTAGTAAATTCCTAGTAAATTCTCTGTAATTACTCAGTAAATTCTCAGTTAATTTTCAGTAAATTTCATGTAAAATCTAAGTAAATTACTTGGTAAATTTCCTAGAAATTCTCAATAAATTACTCAGTAAATTCTTAGTAAATTAGTTAATAAATTCCCAGTAAATTACAATGTAAATTCCCAATAAATTCTCAGCAAATTCTCAAAAAAATTGCTCGGTAAATTCCATGTAAATTTTTAATAAATTACTCAGACAATTCTCAAGAAATTACTCAGCAAATTCTCATGGAATTACTTAGTAAATTCTTTGTAAATTATTCAGTAAATTCCCAGTAAATTACTCAGTAAATTCATAGTAAATTCTCAGTAAATTACCTAGTAAATTCGTTAAAAATTCTCAAAAAATTACTTAGTAAATTTCAAGTAAATTCTCTGTAATTTACGCATTAAATTACAAGTAAGTTCTCAGAAAATTACTATGTAAATTCCCATTAAATTCTTAATAAATTCTTAGTAAATTCTGAGTAAATTACTCAGTAAATTATTCAGTAAATTCCGAGTAAATTCTCAGTAAATTACTTAGTAAATTCCTAGTAAATTCCGAGTAAATTCTCAGTAAATTGCTTAGTAAATTCCCGGTGAATTCGCAGTAAATTACTCAGTAAATTCTCAGTAAATTACCATTAAATTTTCAGTAAACTAAGCAGAAAATTCCCAGTAAATTGTATGTAAATTCTAAGTAAATTAGTCAGTAAATTCACAATAAATTCTCAGTAAATTTCTCCGTAAATTCCCCTTAAATACTTAGTAAATTACTCTGTAAATTCCTAGTAATTCTCACTAAATTCTCAGTAAATTACTCAGAAATTCCCAGTAAATTACTCAGTAAATTCTTGGAAAATTCCCAATAAATTCTCTTTAAATTCCCAGAAAATTCAAAGTAAACTACTTAGTAAATGCTCATTAAACTACTCAGTAAATTACTCAGTAAATTCCTAATAAAATCATTCAGTAAATTGCAAGTAAATTCCCTGTAAACTACTCAGAAAATTGCCAATAAATTACTCAGTAAATTTCCAGTAAATTACACATTTAATTCTCAGTAAATTACTCAGTACATTCCCTTTAAATTCTTAGTAAATTACTCAGTAAATTCGTAATAAATTCTCAGTAAATTAATCAGTAAATTCCCAGTAAATTCTCGGCAAATTACTTAGCAAATTATAGCTAAATTATTCAGTAAATTGCCAGTAACTTCTGAATAAATTACTTAGAAAAATCCCAATAAATTCCTCAGTAAATTATCAGTAAATTAATCAATAAATTCCAAGTAAATTCCTCAGTAAATTCGAAGTAAATTTCCAATATATTCGTAGTAAATTCAAAGTAAATTCAAAGTAAATTACTCAGTAAATTTCAAATAAATTACTTAGTAAATTATCAGTAAATTCAAAGTAAATTACTTAGTAAATTCCATGTAAATTCTCAGTAAATTCCCAGTAAATTCTCCGTAAATTACTCAGTAAATTCCCATAAATTACTAGGTAAGTTCCCTATAAATTATTCAGTAAATTCCTAATAAATTGTCAATAAATTACTCAGTAAATTCCCATTAAATTCTCAGTAAATTACTCAGTAAATTCTAAGTAAATTATCAGTAAATTCGCAGTAAATTACTCAGTATATTTCAATTAAATTCTAGGTAAATTACTTAGTAAATTCCTAGTAAATTCTCAGTAAATTCCCAACAAATTACTCAGTAAATTTCCTGTAAATTACTCAATAAATTCCTAATAAATTCTCAATAAATTACTCAATAAATTCTCAGAAATTACTCTGTAAATTCTCAGTAAATTACTCAATAAATTCTCAATAAATTGGTCAGAAAATTACTTAGTAAATTTTTAGTAAACGACTTAGTAAATTCCCAGTAAATTCTAAGTATATTACTCAATAAATTGCCAGCAAATTCTAAGTAAATTACTCTATAAATTTCCAGTAAATTACGCAGTAAATTCCCTGTAAATTCTCAATAAATTCTCAGTAAATTACTCATTAAATTCTCAGTAAATTACTCAGTAAATTCCCAGAAAATTACATAGTGAATTCCAATTAAATTCTCCTTAAATTACTTAGTAAATTCCTAATAAATTCTCAATAAATTTCCAAAAAAGTCCCAGTAAATTCCTTGTAAATTCTCAGCATATTACTCAGAAAATTCTCAATTAATTACTCAGTAAATTCTCAGTGAATTACTTATTATATTCAATGTAAATTCTCAGAAATTACTCAGTAAATTACCAATAAATTCTCAGTAGATTCCTTATAAATTCCCAATAAATTACTCAGTAAATTCCCAGAAAATTTTTAGTAAATTACTCTATAAATTCCTAGTAAATTCTCACAAAATTACACATTAAATTCCCAGTAAATTCCTAATAAATTACTCAGTAAATTCCAAGTAAATTCTCAATAAATTACTATGTTAATTCCAAGTAAATTACACAGTAAATTCTATGTAAATTCTTAGTAAATTACTCAGTAAATTCGCAGTAAATTCTCAATAAATTTCTCAGTAAATTACTAGTAAATTCTCAGCAAATTACTCAGCAAATTCCCTGTAAATTCTAAGTAAATTACTAAGTAAATTCCCAGTAAATTCTTA
>NW_021025317.1:806901-820065 GCF_004153795.1 Camellia sinensis | reverse complement strand
GATTACTCATTAAATTCTCAATAAATTTACTTTTGTAAATTCCCATAAATTCAAACAAAATTACTTGTAAATTCCGTAAAATTAATAAGTAAATTTTCTTAGTAAATTTTCCAAGTAAATTATAAGTAATTACTTAATAAATTTCTCAATTACATACTCAGTAAATTAATCAGCAAATTCCACATTAAATTACTGAGTAAAATCTCTGTAAATCTCAGTAAATACTCAGTAACTTCTCAGTCAATTACTTTAGAAGATTCTCAGTAAATTCTCAATAAATACTGCAGTAAATTCTCAGGAATTCAAGTAAAATTACTCAGTTAAATTACTCATAATCCCAATAAATTATCAGCTAAATACACAATAAATCGAAGTAAATTCTCAATAAATTACCAATAAATTCAAGTTAACTTTTCTCAAAATTCCCAGTAACATACCAGTAAATACAGTAAATTCATAGTAAATTACAAGTAAAATTCATCAATAAATTCCCTATAAATTCTCAGTAGATTACTTTAGGTAACAATTCCCATAAATTTTCAGTAAATTATCAGTATTCTGCAGTAAATTACCAAAATTCAAAAAGAAAACTACTCAGTATTCCCAGTTTAATTTTTAGTAAATACTCAGTAATTCCCAGAATTACTCAATAAATTACTCCTTAATTTCCTGAGTAAATACTCACTAATTCTAAGTAACTTTCAGTAAATTTCCTGTTAAATTCACAATAAATTACTTAAGTAAAATACTTCAGTAATTCCAGAAAATTAACTTAGTAAATTCTCTGAAAATTTACGAAATTACTTAAGTAAATTCTCAGAAAAATACTCAGTAAATTCCAGTTTAATTTTCAGTAAATTAAAAGTATATTCTAGTAAATTCCTAGTAATCTCACGTAATTCCCAGAAATTACTTAGGAATTCCAGTAAAATTCCTAGTAAATTCTCTGTAAAGTTCCAATAAAATTCAAAAGTAAATATACTCAGTAATTTCCTAAAATTTTCAAGTAAATTACTCAGTAATTCCCGTAAATAACTCTGTAAATTCCTAAGTAAATTACTTCTAAATTCCCTGTAATTCTCAGTAAATTACTTCATCAAATTTTCAGAAAAAAAACTCAGTAAATTCACAGTAAATTCCTTATAAATTTCAGTAAATAACATAATAAATTCCTAGAAATTATCAGTAAATTATTTGGAAAATTATTTTTTTCTGAGAAATTATCAATATAAACTTCCAATATATTCTCAAAATTATTTAGTAAATTCATTATTAAATTCTCTGTAAAATACCAGTAAATTACTCAGTAAATTTCAGAAATGTCTCGTAAATCTACTCAGTAAATTGCAAGTAACTCTCCAGAAATTCTCAACAAGTCCCAGTAAAATTCCAGGAAAATTACTCAGCAAAATTGTCTCAGTAAATTACTCAGAAATTCCCAGATAATTCCAAATAATTCTCAGTAAATCTCAATTAAATTACTCATTAATTCTCACTAAAATTACTCAGTAAAACCAAGTAAAATACTCGGTAAATCTCCAGTACTTACTCTGTAAATTCCATGTAAATTCTCAGTAATTACTTATAAATTCTCAGGAAATTAGTCAAGTAAAATCTCAAGTAATTACTCATTTTAAATTCTAGTAAATATCTTAGTAAATTCCCAATAAATCAAGAAATTACTCAGTAATTTCCCAATAACATTATAAGTAAATACTCAATAAATTCCCAGTAAATTATCAGTAAATACCGGTAAATTCGTCAGTACATTTACTTATGTAAATTCACCAATAAATTCCAGCAAATTACCTTTGTAATTCCTTGTAAATTCTCAGTAAATTACTCAGTAAATCTGAGTAAATTATTGAGTAAATTTCTATGTTAAATTCTCAGTAAAATAGTCAGTAAATTCTCAACAATACTCAGGTAAATCCAAAAACTTTTCATTAAAATTATCAGTTCAAAATCTAATAAATTCTAAGTAAATTACCAATTTCAATTGCAAATAATTTCTCAGAAATTCTCAGTAAAATTCTTAGTAAATTACTCAGTAATTTTACTGAGTAATTTCGCTGTCAAATTACTTAGTAAATTTCCAATTAAATTCTCAGTAAATTATTCAGTAAATTCCCAATAAATTCTAAGTAAATTACTTTGTAAATTCCCAATAAATTCCCGCTAAATTACTCATTAAATTCCTTGAAATTCTAAGTAAATTACTCATAAATTCTAGTAATCTCAGTAGATTACTCAGTAAATTCCATAAATTCCATTTAATTACTTAGCAATTTCTCGTATAACTTAACTCAGTAAATTTGCAAGTAAATTTCCCAATAAATTTTCAGTAAATAGAGCGCAAATTCCCAGTAAATTCTATGTAATTCCTATAAATTCTTAGAAAATTCCCAGGTAATTCCAATATTCTCAAGTAAATTACTAGTAAATTCCTAGTAAATTACATAGTACATTTCTCAGTAAATAACTCAGTAAATTCGGCAGTGAAATTCTCACTAAATCATCATAAATTCAAAGTAAAATTTCAGTAAATAACCTCAATAATTCCCAGTAAATAACTCAGTAAATTCCCATAAATTCAATATAAATATACTCAGTAAAATTCCCGCAGTAAACTACCTTACTAAATTTTTCATAAATTTACTCATCAAATTTCCCCAGTAAATCACTTCAATTAAAATGATCATAAATTCCCAGGAATTCTTAAAAAATTACTTAGTAAATTGCCCTGTAAATTCTTAGTAAATTACTCAATAAATTCCCATAAATTACTCAGTAAATTCCCTAAAACCTAGTAAATTCAAAAGTAAATACACAGTAAACTCCTGTATAAATTCCTAAGTAAACTACTCTATAATTCGTAGTTTAAAAAACTCAGTAAATTCCGAGCAAAATTATCAGTAATGACTCTGTAAATCCCTGTAAATTTTCAGTAAATTACCCAGTAATTCTCAGTAAATTACTTAGTAAATGTTCCCTGCAAATTCTTAGTACATAACAGCTTAATTTTAGTAAATTACTCAGTTAAATTCTCGTTAAATTACTTTGTAAATTCTTCAAGTAAATTACTCATAAATTTTCATAGGTTCTCAGTAAATTGGCCAGAAAATCTCAATAAATACTCAGTAATTTCCCTATAATTCACTTAGTAAAATTCCATTAATTCTCAGTAAATTACTCTGTAAATTCTAAGTAAATTTTTTGTAAATTCTTGAGCAAAATTCCCGTCAGTAAATTACTTAGTAAATTACTCATTAAATTCCTAGTAAATTCTCAGTAAATTACTTAGTAAATTCCCTGCAAATTCTTAGTACATTACCAGTTAATTTTTAGTAAATTACTCAGTAAATTCTCGTTAAATTACTTTGTAAATTCTCAGTAAATTACTCAGTAAATTCTCATTAAATTACTCAGTTAATTCTCAATAAATTACTCAGCAAATTACTAAAAAAAAAATTTCAGTAAATTCTCAGTATATTACTCAGTAAAATTTCAGTAAATTACTATTTAAATTCTGAGTAAATTCTCAGTAAATTACTAGAAAATTCTGAGCAAATTTTGAGTAAATTCTCTGTAAATTACTTAATAAATTACTCAGTAAATTTCTAGTAAATTCTCCGTAAATTACTTAGTAAATTTCCAGAATATTCTTGATAAATTCCCAGTATATTCTCAGTAAATTACTTAGTAAATTTCCCACAAATTAATAAGTAAATTTGAAATAAATTCTCAGCAAATTATTCCGTAAATTTCCAGTAAATTCTCAGTAAATTACTCAGTAAATTTCCAGTAAATTCTCAGTAATTTCTCAGTAAATTACTCAGTAAATCCTAAATAGATTCTACGTAAATTACTTAGTAAATTGCTAGTAAATTCTCAATAAATTATTCAGTAAATTCTCTGTATATTACTTAGTAAATTACTATTTAAATTTCGAGTAAATTCTTAATAAATTACTCAGTAAATTACCAGAAAATTCTCAGTAAATTCCGAGTAACTTCTCTGTAAATTACTCAGTAAATTTACTTTGTAAATTCCCAGTAAATTCTTAATAAATTACTCAGTAAATTTTCAATAAATTCTTAGTAAATTACTTAGTAAATTCCCAGTATATTCTCAGTAAGTTCCTAGTAAATTATTAGTAAATTACATAGTAAATTCTTAATAAATTCCCCACAAATTAATCAGTAAATTCCTAGTATATTACTCTGTAAATTCTTAGTAAATTACTCAATAAATTCTCAGTAAATTCTAAATAAATTACTCAGTAAATTTTCACTAAATTACTTAGAAAATTCTCAGAAAAATATCAGTAAATTCCCGTAAATTCTCAAAAAATCACTCAGTAAACTCCCAGTAAATTCTCAATACACTACTCAGTAAATTCAAAGTAAATTACTTAGTAAATTCCCTATAAATTCTCAGTAAACTACTCACTAAATTCTCAGTAAATTATTCAGTAAATTCCCACTAAATCACTCAGTAAATTCCCAGTAAATTCTAATGAAATTAATTAGTAAATTCCTAATAAATTCTCAATAAATTACTCAGTTAATTCCCCATAAATTATCAGTAAATTACTTAGTAAATTACTCATTAAATTCCTAGTAAATTCTCAATAAATTACTTAGTAAATTTTTTGTAAATTCTCCGTAAATTTATCAGTAAATTCCCAGTAAATTAATCAGTAAATTCCCAATAAATTACTTAGTAAATTCTCAATAAATTCTCAATAAATTCCCCGTAAATTATCAGTAAATTACTCAGTAAATTCCCAGTAAATTCTAAGTAAATTACTGAGTAAATTCTCAATAAATTACTTAGTAAATTTCTGCAAATACTCAGTAAACTACTCTTTAAATTCTCAGTAAATCACTCGGTAAATTCCCTGTAAATTCTCAGTAAATTACTCAATAAATTCCCTGTAAATTACTCAGTAAATTCGCAGTAAATTCCGAGTAAAATCTCAGCAAATTCCCCGCAAATTCAAAGTAATTATTCACTAAATTCCCTGTAAATTTTCAGTAAATTCTCAAGAAATTCAAAGTAAATTACTCAGCAAATTCCCAGTAAATTTTCAGTAAATTACTTAGTAAATTTCCTGCAAATTCTCAGTAAATTCCCAGTAAATTCTCGGTAAATTAATCTATAAATTCACAATACATTACTTAGTAAATTCTTAGCAAATTATTCAGTAAATTCCCTGTAAG
The DNA here is from genome assembly GCF_004153795.1 of Camellia sinensis. Lineage (NCBI taxonomy): Eukaryota > Viridiplantae > Streptophyta > Magnoliopsida > Ericales > Theaceae > Camellia > Camellia sinensis. The sequence continues at coordinate 814,840 of NW_021025317.1, read as the reverse complement.
TTCTCAGAAAATTTCACAGCAAATTCTCTATAAGTAAATTATGCAGTAAATTCCTAGTAAATTCTCTATAAGTTACTCAGTCAATTCCCAGTAAATTACTCAGAAAATTCCCAATAATTTCTCAGTAAATTCGCAGTAAATTACTTTGTAAATTCCCTGTAAATTCTAAGTAAATTACTCAGTAGATTCTTAGTAAATTACTCAGAAAATTTCCAGAAAATTGTAAGAAAACTACTGAGTAAATTCCCAGTAAATTACTAAGTAAATTCCTAGTAAATTCTCGGTAAATTACTCAGTAAATTCCCAGTAAATTACTCAGAAAATTGCCTGTAAATTCTGAGTAAATTACTTAGTAAATTCCCAGTAAATTTAAAATAATTATTCACTAAATTCCAAGTAAATTCTTAGTAAATTACTCAGTAAATTCTCAATAAATTCCCTTTAAATTTTCAGAAAATTACTCAATAAATTTCTAGTAAATTCTCAGTAATTTATTCAATAAATTCACAATAAATTGCTTAGTAAATTACTCATTAAATTTCCAATGAGTTCTCAATAAATTACTCAGTAAATTCCTCGTTAGTTCTCAGAAAATTACTCATTAAATTCCAAATGAATTAATCAATAAATTCTCAGTAAATTACTCAAAAAATTCCTAGTATATTTTTAGTTAATTCTCAGTAAGTTACTCAGTAAATTCCCAGAAAATTACTTAGAAAATTCTCAGTAAATTCGCAGTAAATTATTCAGTAAATTCTCAATAAATTACTCCGTAAATTCTCAGTAAATTACTAAATAAATTCTCAAAAAATTCTCAAAAAGTTCTCAGTAAATTCCCAGTAAATTCCAAGTAAATTCTCTGTAAATTACTCAGTAAATTTTCAGTAAATTCTCATTAAATTACTCAGTAAATTCCTAGTAAACTCTTAGTAAATTACTCAGTAAACTCTCAGTAAATTAATTAGTAAATTCCCAGTAAATTCTCAGTAAATTCCAAGTAAATTATTTAGTAAATTCCCAGGAAATTCTCTGAAATTACTCAATAAATTCCCATTAACTACTCAGTAAATTACTACGTAAATTCCCAGTAAATTCTCGTTAAATTACTTAGTAAATTTTAAATAAATTACTCAGTAAATTCCCAATAAGTTACTGAGTAAATTATCAGTAAATTAGCAATAATTTCTCAGTAAATTACTCAGTAAATTTTTCGTAAATTCTCAGTAAACTACTCAGTAAATTCCAAGTAAATTGTCAGTAAATTCCCAGTAAATTCTCAGTAAATTACTCAGTAAAATCCAAGAAAATTCTCATTAAATTACACAGTAAATTCGCAGCAAATTCCCAGTAAATTCCATTTATATTCTTCGCAAATTTCTTAGTAAATTCCCTATAAATTACTCAGTAACTTCCAAGTAAATTCTCAACAAATTCTCAGTGAATTACTAAGTAAATTTCCAATAAATTACTTAGTAAATTCGCATTAAATTCTCAGTAAATTACACACTAAATTGCCAATAAATTCTCAGTAAATTAATTAGTAAATTCCTAGTAAATTCTCAGCAAATTACTCTATAAATTCCGAGTAACTTCTCAGTAAATTACTCAGAAAATTCTCAGTAAACTACTTAGTAAATTCTCAATGAATTACAAGTAAATTACTCATTAAATTCCCAGTAAGTTACTCAGTAAATTCTTAGTAAATTCTAAGTAAATTCCTAGTAAATTACTCAGTAAATTCGAAGTAAATTCTTAATAAATTCTCAGTAAATTCCTCGTAAATTCAAAGTAAATTACTGAATAAATTCTCTGTAAATTTTTGTAGGAACCTATGTTTTTACGTCTTAATCGTGTTCATGAGCATCTGTATGAATGTGGCTTGTTAAGGTAAATTCTCAGTAAATTACTCTGTAAATTCCCAATAAATTCTCAATAAATTACTCAGTGAATTCCCATTAAATTCTCAGTAAATTACTCAGTAAATTCTCCGTAAATTACTTAGTAAAATCCCAGTAAATTGGTCAATAAATTATTCAGTAAATTCTCAGTAAACTACTTAGTACATTCCCAGTAAATTCTCAGTAAATTACTCAGAAAATTGCTAGCAAATTCTAGGTAAATTACTCTTTAAATTCCCAGTAAATTACTTAGTAAATTTCAGTAAATTCTCAATAAATTCTCAGTAAATTACTCAGTAAATTCCCTTTAAATTCTCAGTAAATTTTCAAAAAAATCCCAGTAAATTCCTTGTAAATTCTCAACATATTACTCAGAAAATTCTCAGTTAATTACTCAGTAAATTCCCAATGAATTACTTATTATATTCTCTGTAAATTCTCAGTAAATTTCCAGTAAATTACTCATTAAATTCCCAGAAAATTCTCAGTAAATTACTTTGTCAATTCCTAGTAAATTCTCACTAAATTACACATTAAATTTATGTTATTGCATTGCATGATTGAAAATGATTTGTAAGCCATGCATCGACTTAAAGTTTGGTTTTAGAAAGAGAAAATAGTGCTCATGTGTTCTTGAAGAAAAGTCTTGTTTTGATCCGGAAGCTTGCATAGAGTCTCATGTTTTTGTGTTTATTTCCGCAAGAACTTCAAGTATGGGTACCCAGGTCCATGTTTTCAAACTCGTGGTATGAAAATCCCAGATTTTGTAATAACGGGTTGTAAATGAGCATTCATATTCTTCATGTTTTCGTACTCATGTTCTTCATGTTCATCAGCAGAGGGAAACCCAGAGTTTCCCGACCTCTTTTCCTTGCATGTGGCCCTCGGGGACACACCTCGGCAAGGAGGTGTGGAACCTCGGCCTAGACCTGGTTAGTGCCCAGCATGTTTTTCCGAGATCATTAGTATACATATGAAACTTGTTTGAAAGTGCATTCAATAGGCTTTGCCATGTGTTTGTAGGATTTGGGCTTATGTTCTTCATGTTCATCAGCAGAGGGAAACCCAGAGTTTCCCGACCTCTTTTCCTTGCATGTGGCCCTCGGGGACACACCTCGGCAAGGAGGTGTGGAACCTCGGCCTAGACCTGGTTAGTGCCCAGCATGTTTTTCGAAACCATTTGTGTACATAAGAGACTTGTTTGAAAGTGCATTCAATAGGCTTTGCCCTGTGTTTGTAGGACTTGGGCTTGTCTCGACCCCGACGTGTGAAGAAACTATGTGAGTGGTATTTTTAATAAAGCTATGTTACACTTGCTTTCATAAAATCTCGTCTTGCCTTGTTTTGAAAAGTACTTGATCTAGCATGAATGACTATCCCTACTTGTATATTAAGCACTATCTTGTTTTGATGACATTTCTTGAAAGTCCTTAGTTGCAGGGGACTATAATGCAACTGCACTCTTGTCTTGATATGTCATCGCCCCTTGTAATATGTAGATGTTATTAACATCCAAGGAACTTGAAAGACCGGCAATGAACTTGATTTCTTTTTCCCCTTGAATGTGAAGTATGCTATGTATTGTTTTGAAAGAGACCCTGGACATCAATCATGCAAATCCTTTATTTCTAATATCATTCACTGAGTACCCAAGCTCACCCTCTCTATATATATGTAGGTGATGAACAAGAAGGCAATGAGGCCTAGACGTGTTGCCGATGTGTTTTTGGGTGCCTTGCCAGCATGTTTTGGATTAGCATTTTGTACCATCTTGAAGATTATGCTTCTTAGCTTAGATCTCATATGTATTTGTATATGTTGGCTTGAGAAGCCTTTTGGTCAAGATGTATTTTGTATCTCATTTTCTTATTGTATCTAAGTTGTAAAACTTTATCAAGATGTATGTCATTCCATTGGACTTATGCACGGCTCTCATGGACTATTTAGATTCAGTACATATTGCTTCCGCACTTGTAAGCCCCATATTTTATACTCTGACTGTGTGTGGTTTTGTAAGTTGGCCTTCGGTAATCACGAATTACTGGCCATCACGGCACCAAACTACTAGGGGCGGTTTGGGGGCGTGACAATTTTTCAGTAAATTAACTAGTAAATTATCAGTAAATTACTTAGTAAATTCACTGTAAATTCTCAGCAAATTCCCAGTAATTTCTCAGTAAATTACTCAGTAAATTCCCAATAAATTACTCTGTAAATTCCCAATAAATTCTCAATAAATTACTCAGTGAATTTCCATTAAATTCTCAGTAAATTACTCAGTAAATTCCCAGTAAATTGGTCAGTAAATTATTCAGTAAATTCTCGGTAAACTACTTAGTACATTCCTAGTAAATTCTCAGTAAATTACTCAGAAAATTGCTAGCAAATTCTAGGTAAATTACCCTTCAAATTCCCAGTAAATTACTTAGTAAATTCCAGTAAATTACTCATTAAATTCTCAGTAAATTACTAAGTAAATTCCATTTAAATTCTCAGTAAATTACTCAGTATATTCCTAACAAATTCTCAGTAAATTTCTAAAAATGTCCCAGTAAATTCCTTGTCAAATCTCAGCATATTACTCAGAAAATTCTCAATTAATTACTCAGTAAATTCCCAGTGAATTACTGATTATATTCTCTGTAAATTCTCAGTAAATTACTCAGTAAATTCCCAGGAAATTACTCATTAAATTCCCAAAAAATTCTCAGTAAATTACTCTGTCAATTCCTAGTAAATTCTCACTAAATTACACATTAAATTCCCAGTAAATTCTCATAAAATTACTCAGTAAATTTCCAGTAAATTCTCAATAAATTACTCAGTAAATTCCAAGTAAATTCTCAATAAATTACTATGGTAATTCCCAGTAAATTTCGAGTAAATTCTCAGTAAATTACCCAGTAAATTTTCAATAAATTACTCAGTAAATTGCCAATAAATTCTCAGCAAATTACTCTATAAATTCCCTGTAAAGTCTGAGTAAATTACTCAGTAAATTAATCAGTAAATTCCCAGTGATTTACTCAGTAAATTCTGAGTAAATTACTCAGTAAATTAATTAGTAAATTTCTTGTAACTTCTTAGTAAATTTCAAGTAAATTCTAAGTAAATTACTCGGTAAATTCCCAGTAAACTCTCAATAAATTTTTAGTAAATTACTCAGTAAATTTCAAGTAAATTCGCAGTAAATTACTCAGTCAATTCCCAGTAAATCCTCAGTAAATTACTTAGTAAATTGCCAGTAAATTACTCAGTAAATTCCCAATAAATTAGGCCGTAAATTCTATGTAAATTTCCAGTAAATTCTCAGTAAGTTATTCAGTAAATTCCCAGTAAATTAAGTAGTAAATTCTCAGTAAATTTCCAGTAAATTCTCAGCAAATTACACAGTAAATTACTTAGTAAATTGCAGGTAACTTCTCAATAAATTACCCAGAAAATTCTCAGTAAATTACTCAGTAAATTCCCGGTAAATTACTTAGTAAATTCTCAGTAAATTCTCAGAAAATTACTCAGCAAATTAATCAATAGATTCCGAGTAAATTCTAGGTAAATTCTGAGTAAATTACTCAGTAAATTCCCGAAAAATTCTCAATAATTTGGTCAGTAAATTAACAGTAAATTCTCAGTAAATAATTATGTGAATTAATTTCTAAGGAAATTACTTAGTAAATAGTGAATAAATTCTCAGTAAATTCCCAGTAAATTACTATGTGATTTCCCAGTAGATTCTCAATAAATCCTCAATAAATTACTCATTAAATTCTCAGAAAATTACTTAGTAAATCCGCAATAAATTCTTAGTAAATTACTCATCAAATTTCCAAAAAAATCTCAGTAAATTGCTCTGTAAATCCTTTGTAAATTCTCAATAAATTACTCAGTAAATTATTCAGCAAATTCACAGTGAATTACTCAGTAAATTCTCGATAAATTAATCAGTAAATTTCTAGTAAAATCCCAGTAGATTCCAAGTAAATTCTCAAAAAATTACTCAGTAAATTCCCTGTAAATTCTTAGTAAATTCTCAGAAAATTACTCAGTAAATTCATAGTAAATTCTCAGTAAATTACATCGTAAATTCTCAGTAAATTACACAATAAATTGACAGTAAATTACTTAGAAAATTGTAAGTAAATTATCAGTAAATTACTTTGAAAATTCCTGGTAAATTACTTAGTAAATTCCTAGTAAATTCTCAGTAAATTAAGCAGTAAATTCCAAATAAATTCTATGTAATTCTCAGTAAATTCCTCAGAAAATTGTCAGTAAATTACTCAAAACATTTCAGTAAATTCTAAGTAAATTACTTAGTATATTCCCAGTAAATTACTTAGTAAATTCTCAGTAAATTCCTTATAAATTACACAACAAATTCCCAGTAAATTCTCAAAAAATTGCCCAGTAAATTTCCACTACATTGCTTAGTAAATTCCAAGTAAATTCTTAGTAAATTACTATATAAATTCGAAGTAAATTCTCAGTAAATTACGAGTAAATTTTTAGTAAATTCCAAGTAAATTCTTAGTAAATTCCCATTAAATTCTCAATAAATTACTTAGTAAATTCCCGGTAAATTCTCAGCAAATTACTCAGTTAATTTCCAGTAAATTCTCAGCAAATGACTCAGTAAATTCTCAGTAAATTCAGAGTAAATTACTCAGTAAATTCTCAATAAATTAATCCGTAAATTCGAAGTACATTACTAAGTAAATTCCGGTAAACTCCCAGTAAATTACTCAGTAAATTTTTAGTAAATTCTCAGTAAATTCTATGTAAATTCCCATTGAATTCTCGATAAATTACTCAGTAAATTCCAAGTAAATTACTCAGTAAATTCTCAGTAAATTGCTCATTAGATTCTAGAAAATTCTCAGTAAATTACTTAGTAAATTTCAAGTAAATTACTCATTAAATTCACAGTAAATTACATAGTAAATTCTAAGTAAATTACTCCGTAAATTCTCAGTAAATTCTTAGTAAATTACTCAGTAAATACTGTGCAAATTCCCAGTAAATTCTCAGTAAACTACTCAGTAAATTCACAATAAACCACTCAGAAAATTCTCAGTAAATTACATTGAAAATTCTCAGTAAATCACTCAGAAAAGTACTAAGTAAATTCCCAGTAAATTTTTAAAAAATTATTCAGTAAATTCCCAGTAAATTACTTAGTAAACTCCCATTAAATTTTTAGTAAATTACTCAGTAAATTCCTAATTAATTTTCAGTAAATTACGTAGTAAATTCCATGTGAAATCTAAGTAAATTACTCAGAAAATTCCGTGTAAATTCTCATTAAATTACTCAGTAAATTACGAGTAAATTCTCAGTAAATTACTCAGCAAATTACAAGTAAATTCTCAATAAATTCTGAGTAAATTACTCAGTAAATTCCCAGAAAATTATTAGTAAATTGGTCAGTAAATTACTCAGTAAATCACTCTGTAAATTCCCAAGTAATTTCTACGTAAATTACTCAGTATGTTGCGAAAAAATTCTTGGTAATTTCTCAGTAAATTACTATGTAAATTCCCTGTAAATTCTTAAGAAATTCTCAGTAAATTACTCATTAAATTCTCAGTAAATTCCAAATAAATTCTTAGTAAATTTCCAAAAAATTCTCAGTAAATTGCTCAGTAAATTCTCACTAAATTACTCAGAAAATTCTTCGTAAATTACTCAGCAAATTCCAATGAATTACTCAGTGAATTCTCTATAAATTCTCAATAAATTACTCAGTAAATTACTAGTAATTTCTTAGTAGATTCCAAGTATATTCTCAGTAAATTCCAAATAAATTCTCAGAAAATTACTCAGTAAATTCTCAATAAATTACACAGTAAATTCATGGTAAATTACTTAGAAAATTCTCAGTAAATTACTCAGTAAATTCTCAGTAAATTAAGTAGGAAATTCCCAATAAATTCTATGTAATTCTCAGTAAATTACTCAGAAAATTCACAGTAAATTCTCAAAAAATTATCGGTAAATTCTAAGTAAATTACTTAGTAAATTCCCAGTAAATTCTCAATAAA
>NW_021025317.1:779446-793943 GCF_004153795.1 Camellia sinensis | reverse complement strand
AAGGATTGAGAGAAACAGCTGAACAACATGAGTAGATCAAGAATCTAACCTTAAAACACGGATCTAACGGTTCGATCTCTAGGGATCAAGCTTGGAAATCTACTCTCCCTCAAGAACTCCTCTCCATCTTCTAGAGCTTCTCTCTCTTCTTCAAAACAAAGATACAACAAATGATAGGTTTCTCTCTCTGCCGACTGACTTAACACTCAGCTCGGACATGTGGCGACGGCTGGTTGGCTCTCCTAAAAAAGGTGATAGATTGACAAGACAAGACTATGACAAAGTGTATCTAACAAGCTACCCGGTAAGGCACTCCGGCAAGTGATGACATCAGCTAAGGACAAAGCTTTGGCAACTAAGGTGACAATGACCTCGGCTAGGAAGGACAACACTTGACTAAGCTGTGCCACACCTTGGCCTAGATGTGCCACACCTCGGTCTAGGTCATACCACTCCAGGACAAGATCACTTAGGTGCAAGGTAACATCTCGGCCTAGATAATACACATCTTGGCCTTGGTGATGAACACCTTAGCCTAGATAATGACATCTCGGCCAATATGTTAGGGCGAAGGTGGAAGTCAAACAAAGTGGTTCCAAGGAAATTTCTAGACTAAAGATGCCCTCGGCTAAACTCACACCAAGCAAGGTACAAAACATGCAAGAAACACTTAAGCAAAACAAATCAAGGTTTGCAAGGATGCAACATATCAAGACAAGATCATGTAATATATGCAAGCATGACTAGGGTAGAGTGAGGGTTGTTACAAAATTACTCAGGAAATTGTAAATAAATTCTCAGTAAATTCCTAGTAAATTACTATGTAAATTCTCAGTAAATTACTTACTCAGTAAATTACTCAGTAAATTCCCAGTAAATTCTCAATAAATTACTTAGTAAATTGCCAAAAAATTCTCGGTAAATTGCTTAGTAAATTCCCTGTAAATTCTCAATAAATTATCCAGAAAATTCTCAGCAAATTACTCAGCAAATTCCCAGTGAACTACTCAGTAAATTCTCTGTAAATTCTCAATAAATTCCTAGTAAAATCCCAGTAAATTCTCAAAAAAATTCCCAGTAAATTCTCAGTAAATTACTCAGAAAATTCATATTAAATTCTCAGTAAATTACACAGTGAATTCCAGTAAATTCCAAGAAAATTACTCATAAATTCCATGTAAATTCTCAGTAAATTACTTGTTAAATTCCAAGTAAGTTCTCAGTAAATTACTATGTAAATTTCCACTAAATTCTTAGTAAATTCCGAGTAAATTTTCAATAAATCACTTAGTAAATTCAAATTAAATTACTCAGTAAATTGCAAGTAAATTAGCAAATTACTTAGTAAATTCCCAGTAAATTCTGATTAAATTAGTCAGTAAATTCTCAGTAAATTAATCAATAAATTTCCAATAAATTCTCAGTAAATTCCAAGTAAATTACTTAGTAAATTCGCAGTAAATTACTTAGTAAATTCCCGTTAAATTTTCAGTATACTAAGTAGAAAATTCTCAATAAATTGTATGTAAATTCTCAGTAAATTTCTCCGTAAATTCCCCTTAAATTCTCAATAAATTACTCAGTAAATTCTCAGTAAGTTACTCCATAAATTCCAAGTGAATTACTCAGCAAATTTCCAGTAAATTCTTAGAAAATTCTGAATAAAAACTCAGTAAATTCCCAGTAAACTGAAAGTGAACTACTCATTAAATTTACTGTAAATTCGCAGTAAATTATTTAGTAAATTCTCAGTAAATTCGCAGAAAATTCCCTGTAAATTACTAAGTAAATTCCCAAAAAATTCTCAGTAAATTACTCAGTAAATTCCCTGCAAATTACTCAGTTAATTCCAAGTAAATTACTTAGTAAATTGACTGTAAATTCTCATTAAATTACTCAGGAAATTCTCAGTAAATTACTCATTAAATTCCTTGTAAATTCTCAATAAATTCTCTGTAAATTACTTATTAAATTCTCAGTAAATTACTTGTCAGTAAATTACTCCGTAAATTTCAAATAAATTCTCAGTAAATTATTCAGTAAATTCCCAAAAAATTCTCGGCAAATTGCTTAGTAAATTCCCTGTAAATTCTCAAGAAATTACTCAGTAAATTACTCAGCAAAATCCTAGGGAATTACTCAGTAAATTCCTAGTAGATTCCAACTTAATTCTCAGTAAATTTTAAGAAAATTACTCAGTTAATTCCCAGTAAATTATGAGTGAATTCTCATTAAATTAATCAGTAAATTCTCAGTAAATTCACTGTAAATTACTTAGAAAATTCTCAGTAAATTACTCAATAAATTACCCAGTAAATTCCCAATAAATTCTATGTAATTCTGAGTAAATTACTCAGTAAATTACTAGAAAATTCCCAATAAATTCTAAGTAAATTACTCAGTAAATTCCCGGTAAATTTCCAGTAAATTCTTTGTAAATTCTTTATAAATTCTCAATAAATTCCTTGTAAATTCTCGGTAAATTACATAGCAAATTCCTTGTAAATTCTCAGAAAATTACCCAGTAAATTCCCACTAAATTGCTCAGTAAATTCCAAGTAAATTCTCAGTAAATTACGAGTAAATTTTCAGTAAATTTCGAGTAAATTCTCAACAAATTACTCAGTTAATTGCGAGTAAATTCTCAGCAAATTACTCAATAAATTCTCAGAAAATTCTAAGTAAATTACTGAGTAAATTAATCAGTAATTTCGAAGTACGTTACTTAGTAAGTTCCCGGTAAATTCCCAGTAAGTTACTCAGTATATTTTCAGTAAATTACTCTGTAAATTCCTAATAAATACTCAGTAAAATAAGCAGTAAATTCCTAGTAAATTCTATGCAAATTCTCAGCAAATTATGCCATAAATTCCAAATAAATTACTCAGCAACTTCCTAGTAAATTCTCAGTAAATTACACATTAAATTCAAGAAAATTATTAGTAAATTACTTAATAAATTCCCAGTAAATTACTCTATAACTTCTCAGTAAATTATATAGTAAATTCTCAGTAAATTACCAGCAAATTCTCAGTAAATTACTTAGTAAATACTGAGTAAATTCCCAGTAAATTCTCAGTAAACTACTCTTTAAATTCTCAATAAACCACTCAGTAAATTCCCAGTAAATCACTGAGAAAATTACTCAAAAAATTTCAAGTTAATTTTCAGTAAATTACTCAGTAAAATCCATGTAAATTACTCAGTAAATTTCTAAAAAATTCTCAGTAAAATACTCAGTAAATTCTCAGTAAATTACTAAGCAAATTTCTCAGTAGATTCCGAGTAAATTCTCAGTAAATTAGTAAGGAAATTCCTAGCAAATTCTCAGTAAATTGGTCAGTAAATTACTCAGTAAAATCCTAGTAAATTCCCAGTAAATTCTCAGTAAATTACTCAATAAATTCCCAAGTAATTTCAAAGTAAATTACTCAGGAAATTGTGAATAAATTCTCAGTAAATTCCCAATAAATTACTATGTAAATTCTCAGTAAATTACTCATTAAATTCTCAGTAAATTAACCAGTAAATTCTCAGTAAATTACTTAGTAAATTGCTCAGTAAATTCCCTGTAAATTCTCAATAAATTACCTAAAAAATTCTCAGTAAATTACTCAGCAAATTCCCAGTGAACTACTCAATAAATTCTCAATAAATTCCGATTAAAATCCCAGTAAATTCTCAATAAATTCCTAGTAAATTCTCAGTAAATTACTCAGAAAATTCATAGTAAATTCTCAGTAAATTACACAGTGAATTCCAGTAAATTCCAAGAAAATTACTAAGTAAATTCCATGTAAATTCTCAGTAAATTACTCATTAAAGTCCAAGTAAGTTCTCAGTAAATTACTATGTAAATTTTCACTAAATTCTTAGTAAATTCTGAGTAAATTTTCAATAAATTACTTAGTAAATTCAAATTAAATTACTCAGTAAGTTGCAAGTAAATTAGCAAATTACTTAATAATTCCCAGTAAATTCTAATTAAATTAGTCAGTAAATTCTCAGTAAATTAATTAGTAAATTTCTAATAAATTCTCAGTAAATTCCTAATAAATTCACAGTAAATTACTTAGTAAATTCCAAGTAAATTCTCAGAAAATTACTCAGTAAATTCCATGTAAATTACTTAGTAAATTCCCAGTAAATTCCCATTAAATTTTCAATATACTAAGTAGAACATTCCTAGTAAATTCTCAGTAAATTTCTCTGTAAATTCCCCTTAAATTCTCAGTAAATTACTCTGTAAATTCCCAGTAAATTCTCAATAAATTACTCAGTAAATTCTCACTAAATTCTCAGTAAGTTACTCCGTAAATTCCCAGTAAATTACTCAGTAAATTCCTAGTAAATTCTGAATAAAAACCTAGTAAATTCCCAGTAAACTGAAAGTGAACTACTCATTAAATTTATTGTAAATTCGCAGTAAACTGCTCAGTAAATTCTCATTAAACTACTCAGTAAATTACTTAATAAATTCCTATTAAATCACTCAGTAAATTATTAGTAAATTCCTAGTAAATTCTCAAAAAATTATTCAGTAAATTCCCAGTAAATTCTCAGTAAATTTTCAGTAAATTACTCAATAAATTTCAAGAAAATTTCCAGTAAATTAATTAGTAAATTCTCAGTAAATTCACAGAAAATTCCCTATAAATTACTCAGTAAATTTTCAAAAAATTCTCAGTAAATTACTCATTAAATTCCCTGTAAATTCACTGCAAATTACTCAGTTAATTCCAAGTAAATTACTTAGTAAATTGACTGTAAATTCTCATTAAATTACTCAGCAAATTCTTAGTAAATTACTCATTCAATTCCTAGTAAATTCTCAATAAATTCTCTGTAAATTACTTATTAAATTCTCAGTAAATTACTTACTAAATTACCTGGTAAATTCTAAATAAATTTCTTAGTAAATTCGAAGTAAATTCTCAATAAATTTTAAGAAAATTACTCATTAAATTACTCAGTAAATTCCCAGAAAATTACTCAGCAAATTCCCATTAAATTCTCAATAAATTACTCAGTAAATTCCCAGTAAATTCTCCGTAAAGTACTCAGAAAATTGCCACTAAATTCTAACTAAATTACTCAGTAAATTTTCAGTAAATTACTAACTAAATTCCCAGTAAATTTCCAGTAAATTACCCATTAAAATCTCAATAAATTTCCAATAAATTACTCAGTACATTCCCTTTAAATTCTTAATAAATTACCCTGTAAATTCACAATAAATTCTCAGTAAATTCTAAGAAAACTACTTACTAAATTTTGGGTAAATTACTCAGTAAATTGCCAGTAACTTCTAAGTAAATTACTCAGAAAATTTTCAGTAAATTCTCAGTAAATTACTCAGTAAATTATTAGTAAATTAATCAGTAAATTCCAAGTAAATTACTCAGTAAATTCCCAAAAAATTACTCAGTAAATTCGAAGTAAATTCCTAGTAAATTTCCAGTAAATTACTCAGTAAATTATCAGTAAATTTGCAATAAATTCTCAACAAATTACTGAGTAAATTTTCAGTAAATTACTTGATAAATTCCCTATAAATTCTCAGTAAATTCCCTGTAAATTCCCCGTAAATTACTCAGTAAATTCCCCATAAATTACTTAGTAAATTCCCTGTAAATTACTCAGTAAATTCAAAATAAAGTCTCAATAAATTACTAAGTAAATTCTCATTAAATTCCAAGTAAATTCTTAGTAAATTACTTAGTAAATTCCTTATAAATTCTCAGTAAATTGCCCATAAATTACATAGTAAATTCCCTCTAAATTACTCATTAAATTCCTAAAAAATTATCAATAAAATACTCAGTAAATTCCCATTAAATACTCAGTAAATAACTCTGTAAATTCCCAGTAAATTACTCGGTAAATTCCCAGTAAATTTTCAATAAATTGGTCAGAAAATTACGTAGAAAATTCTCAATAAACGACTCAGTAAATTCCCAGTAAATTACTCAGTAAATTGCTAGCAAATTATCAATAAAATACTCAGTAAATTCCCATTAAATACTCAGTAAATAACTCTGTAAATTCCCAGTAAATTCCCAGTAAATTTTCAATAAATTGGTCAAAAAATTACGTAGAAAATTCTCAATAAACGACTCAGTAAATTGCTAGCAAATTCTAAGTAAAATACTCAATAAATTCCCAGTAAATTCTCAACAAATTCTCAGTAAATTACTTATTAAATTCTCAGTAAATTCTCAGTAAATTACTCAGTAAATTTCTAATAAATTCTCAGTAAATTCCTAATAAATTCTTAGTAAATTTCTAAAAAAGTCTCAGTAAATTACTTAGTAAATTCCCTGTAAATTCTCAGCATATTACTCAGAAAATTCTCAGTTAATTACTTAGTAAATTCCCAGTGAATAACTTATTATATTCTCTGTAAATTCTCAGTAAATTACTCAGTAAAAGCTGAGTAAATTCTCAGTAGATTTCCTGTAAATTTTCAATAAATTACTCTGTAAATTCTCAGTAAATTACTCTGTAAATTCATAGTAAATTTTCACTAAATTAAACATTAAATTCCCAGTAAATTCTTATAAAATTACTCAGTAAATTCCCAGTAAATTCTTAATATATTACTCAGTAAATTCTAAGTAAATTCTTAATAAATTACTATGTTAATTCCTAGTAAATTCTCAGTAAATTTCCATTATATTACTAAGTAAATTCTCAGTAAATTCCCATTAAATTCTCAAGAAATTCTTAGCAAACTACTCAGCAAATTCCGTTTAAATTCTGAGTAAATTACTCAGTAAATTCCCAGTAAATTCTCAGTTAAATCTCAGTAAATTAATCAGTAAATTCCCAGTAAATTCTCAGTGATTTACTCAGTAAATTACTCAGTAAATTAATAAGTAAATTCCCAGTAACTTCTCAGAAAATTCCAAGAAAATTCAAAGTAAATTACTCAGTAAATTCCCAGTAAACTCTCAGTAAATTACTCAGTAAATTACCAGTAAATTACTCAGTAAATTACAAGTAAATTTTTAGTAAATTGCTCAGTAAAATCCCAGTAAATTCGCAGTAAATTACTAAGTAAATTATCAGTAAATTCTTAGTAAATTACTTAGTAAATTTCAAAAAAAATTCTCAATAAATTAAGCAGTAAATTGCTTGCAAATTGTATGTTAATTCCCAGTAAATTCTCAGTAAATTAAGTAGTAAATTCCTAATAAATTCGATGTAAATTCCAAATAAATTCATAGTAAGTTACTCAGTAAAATCTCGGTAAATTAATCAGTAAATTATCAGTAAATTCTCAGCAAATTACACAGTAAATTCGCAGTATATTACTTAGTAAATTGCAAGTAACTTCTCAATAAATTACTTAGAAAATTCTCAGTAAATTCTCAGTAAATTAAGCAGTAAATTCCCAATAAATTTTATGTAATTCTCAGTAAATTACTCAGAAAATTCCCAAAAAATTCCAAGTACATTTTCAATAAATTACTCAGAAAATTCCCAGTAAATTCTAAGTAAAGAACTCAGTAAATTCCCAGTAAATTATTCTGTAAATTCCTAGTAAATTCTTTGTAAATTCTCAGAAAATTTCTTGTAAATTCTCAGTAAATTACATAGTAAACTCCCAGTAAATTCTGAGAAAATTACTTAAAAAATTGCCACTAAATTGCTCAGTAAATTCCTAGTAAATTCTCAGTAAATTACTATGTAAATTCCAAGTAAATTCTCAGTAAATTACGAGTAAATTTTCAGTAAATTCTAAGTAAATTCTCTGTAAATTCTTAATAAATTACTCAGTAAATTGCCAATAAATTCTCAGCAAATTACTCAGTTAATTGCTAGTAAATTCTTATAATAAATTCTCAGTATATTGCTCTATAAATTTTCAGTAAATTCCAAGTAAATTAAGCAGTAAATTCCCGGTAACATCTTAGTAAATTACTTAGTAAATTTTCAGTAAATTACTCAGAAAATTCTCAGTAAATTACTTAGTAAATTCCAAGTAAAATACTGAGTAAATTCCCAAAAAAATTTCAGTAAACTACTCAGTAAATTCTCAATAGACCACTCAGAAAATTCTCAGTAAATTACTCAGTAATTCCCAGTAAATCACTCAGAAAATTCCCAATAAATTCTAAGAAAATTACTCAGTAAATTCCCAATAAATTCTCAGTAAATTACGTAGTAAATTCCCAATAAATTCTCTGTAATTACTAAGTAATTCTCAGTTAATTTTCAGTAAATTACTCAGTAAATTTCATGTAAATCTAAGTAAATTACTCGGTAAATTTCTTGGAAATTCTCAATAAATTACACAGTAAATTCCCAGTAAATTACTTAATAAATTCCTAGTAAATTACTATGTAAATTCCCAATAAATTACTAAGTAAATTCCCAATAAATTCTCTGCAAATTCTCAAAAAAATTCTCAGTAAATTGCTTAGTAAATTCCATGTAAATTTTTAATAAATTACTCAGACAATTCTCAAGAAATTACTCAGCAAATTCCCATGGAATTACTTAGTAAATTCTCTGTAAATTACTCAGTAAATTCCCAGTAAATTGTCAATAGATTCCAAATAAATTCCCAGTAAATTTTCAGTAAATTACTCAGTAAATTCATAGTAAATTACACAGTAAATTTGTAAAAAAGTCTGAGAAAATTACTCAGTAAATTCCAAGTAAATTCTTTGTAATTTACGCATTAAATTACAAGTAAGTTCTCCGTAAATTACGTTGTAAATTCCCACTAAATTCTTAGTAAATTCTCAGTAAATTCTGAGTAAATTACTCAGTAAATTTCCACTAAATTCTCAGTAAATTATTCAGTAAATTCCCAATAAATTCTCAGTAAATTACTCAGTAAATTCCCAGTAAATTCTCAGTAAATTGCTCAATAAATTCCCGGTCAATTCGCCGTAAATTCTCAGTAAATTACTCAGTAAATTACCATTAAATTTTCAGTAAACTAAGCAGAAAATTCCCAGTAAATCATATGTAAATTCTAAGTAAATTAGTTACTAAATTCACAATAAATTCTCAGTAAATTTCTCTGTAAATTCTCCTTAAATACTCAGTAAATTACTTAGTAAATTCCCAGAAAATTACTCTGTAAATTACATAGTAAATTCTTACTAAATTACTCATTAAATTTTCAGTAAATTCCTAGTAATTCTTACTAAATTCTCAGTAAATTACTCAGAAATTCCCAGTAAATTACTCCGTAAATTCCGGGCAAATTCCCAATAAATTGTCTTTAAATTCCCAGAAAATTCAAAGTAAACTACTTAGTAAATTCTCATTAAACTACTCAGTAAATTACTCAGTAAATTCCTAATAAAATCATTCAGTAAATTACAAGTAAATTCCCCGTAAGCTACTCAGAAAATTGCCAGTAAATTACTCAGTAAATTTCTAGTAAATTACACATTAAATTTCCGGTAAATTCTTAGTGAATTCGCAGTAAATTATACATTAAATTCTCAGTAAATTATTCAGTACATTCCCTTTAAATTATTAGTAAATTACTCAGTAAATTCGCAATAAATTCTCAGTAAATTAATCAGTAAATTCTCGGCAAATTACTCAGTAAATTACGGCTAAATTACTCAGTAAATTGCCAGTAACTTCTAAATAAATTGCTCAGAAAAATCCCAGTAAATTCTAAGTAAATTACTCAATAAATTAATCAATAAATTCCAAGTAAATTACTCAGTAAATTCGAAGTAAATTTCCAATATATTCTTAGTAAATTCCTAGTAAATTCAAAGTAAATTTCTCAGTAAATTCTAAATAAATTACTCAGTAAATTATCAGTAAATTCGAAGTAAATTACTTAGTAAATTCCATGTAAATTCTCAGTAAATTTCTAGTAAATTCTCCGTAAATTACTCAGTAAATTCCCATAAATTACTCAGTAAGTTCCTTGTAAATTACTCAGTAAATCCCTAATAAATTATCAATAAATTACTCAGGAAATTCTCCTTAAATTCTCAGTAAATTACTCAGTAAATTCCCAGTAAATTACTAAGTAAATTATCAATAAATTCGCAGTAAATTCTCAGTAAATTATTCAGTATATTTCAAGTAAATTCTAGGTAAATTACTTAGTAAATTCCCACTAAATTCTCAGTAAATTACTCAGTAAATTCCCAACAAATTACTCAGGAAATTTCCTATAAATTACTCAATAAATTCCTGATAAATTCTCAATAAATTACTCAGTAAATTACTCTGTAAATTCCCAATAAATTCTCTGTAAATTACTCAGTAAATTTCCTATAAATTCTCAATAAATTGGTCAGAAAATTACTCAGTAAATTCTTAGTAAACGACTTAGTAAATTCCCAGTAAATTCTAAGTAAATTACTCTGCAAATTCCCAGTAAATTACTTAGTGAATTCCTTGTAAATTCTCAATAAATTCTCAGTAAATTACTTATTAAATTCTTAACAAATTACTCAGTAAATTATGTAGTAAATTCCTAATAAATTCTCAGTAAATTTCCAAAAAAGTCCCAGCAAATTACTAAGTAAATTCCTTGTAAATTCTCAGCATATTACTCGGAAAATTCTCAGTTAATTACTCAGCAAATTCCCAGTGAATTACTTATTATATTCTCTGTAAAATCTCAGAAAATTATTCAGTAAATTACCAAAAAATTCTCAGTAGATTCCCTATAAATTCTCAATAAATTACTCAGTAAATTCCTAGAAAATTTTCAGTAAATTCTCAATAAATTACTCTGTAAATTCCTTGTAAATTCTCAAAAAATTACACATTAAATTCTTAGTAAATTCTCATAAAATTTCTCAGTGAATTTCCAGTAAATTCTTAATAAATTACTCAGTAAATTCTAAGTAAATTCTCAATAAATAACTATGTTAATTCCAAGTAAATTACACAGTAAATTACCAGTAAATTCCCAGTAAATTCTTAGTAAATTACACAGTAAATTCCCAGTAAATTCTCAATATATTTCTGAGTAAATTACCAGTGAATTCTCAACAAATTACTCAGTAAATTCCCTGTAAATTCTGAATAAATTACTCAGTAAATTCCCAGTAAATTAATCAGTAAATTCCCAGCAAATTCTCAGTGATTTACTCAGTAAATTCCAAGTAAATTCTGATTAAATTACTCAGTAAATTTTCAGTATATTCTAAGTAAATTACTAATAAATTCCTAATAAACTCTTAGTAAATTACTCAGTAAATTCCCAGTAAATTCTTAATAAATTACTAAGTAAATTTGCAGTAAATTACTAAGTAAATTCCTAGTAAATTCTTAGAAAATTACGTAGTAAATTGCAAGTAAATTCTCAATAAATTATTCAGTAAATTGCTAGTAAATTCTCAGTAAATCATTAAGTAAATTCTCAGTAAATTTTCAGTAAAATAAGCAGTAAATTCCTCATAAATTCTATGCAAATTTCCAGTAAATTCTCAATAAGTTACTCAGTAAATTCCCAGTAAATTCTCAGCAAATTAAGTAGAAAATTCCAAGTAAATTCTATGTAAATTTAAAGTAAATTCTTAGTAAGTTACTCAGTAAATTTCCATTAAATTCTCAGTAAATTCTCAACAAATTACACAGGAAATCCGCAATAAATTACTCAGTAAATTGCAAGTAACTTCTCAATAAATTACTCAGTAAATTCTCAGTAAATTAAGCAGTAAATTCCCAATAAATTCTATGTAATTCTCAGTAAATTACTCAGAAAATTCCCAGTAAATTCTAAGTAAATTCTCAAAAAATTACTCAAAAAATTTCCAGAAAATTATTTAGTAAATTCCTAGTAAATTCTTTGTAAATTCCTTGTAAATTCTCAATAAATTACATAGTAAATTCCCAGTAAATTCTGAGAAATTAACTCAGTAAATTCCCACAAAATACCTCAGTAAATTCCTAGTAAATTCTCAGTAAATTACTAAGTAAATTGCAAGTAAATTCTCAATAAATTACTCAGTAAATTACGAGTAAATTTTCAGTAAATTCCTAGTAAATTCTAAGTAAATTCTTAATAAATTACTCAGTAAATTACCAGTAAATTCTTAACAAATTACTTAGTTAATTGCAAGTAAATTCTGAGTAAATTTTATGTAAATTCCTAGTAACTTCTCAGTAAATTACTCAGTAAATTCGCAGTAAATTCTCAGTAAATTACTCATTAAATTCCCAGAAAATTCTCAGTAAATTACTTAATAAATTCCTAGTAAATTACATAATAAATTCCCAGTGAATTACTTAGTAAATTCCTAGTAAATTCTTAGTAAACTACTCAGTAAATTCTAAATAAACCACTCAGAAAATTCTCAATAAATTACTCAGTAAATTCCCAATAAATTCTTAAAAAATTTCTCAGTAAATTCCCAGTAAATTACGTAGTAAATTCTGAGTAAATTCTCAAAAAATTCTCAGTTAATTTTCATTAAATTGCTTAGTAAATTTCATGTAAAATCTAAGTAAATTACTCAGTAAATTTCTTGTAAATTCTCAAAAAATTACTGAGCAAATTACTCAGTAGATTCCCAGTTAATTCTTAGTAAATTCTGAGTAAATTACTCAGAAAATTTCAGTAAATTCTAGTAAATTCCTATGAAATTACTCTGTAAATTCCCAAGTAATTTTTCAGTAAATTACTCAGTAAATTCTCAGTAAATTAATTAGTAAAGTCCCAGTAACTTCTCATTAAATTCCTAGTAAACTCTTAGTAAATTACTTAGTAAATTCCTAGTAAATTACTCAGTAAAATCCCAGTAAATTCTTAGTAAATATCAAGTAAATTACTCAATAAATTCCTAAAAAATTCTTAGTAAATTAAGCAGTAAATTCCTTGTAAATTCCATGTAAATTCCCGGTAAGTTCTCAATAAGTTACTCAGTAAATTCCTAGTAAATTCTCAGTAAATTATTAAATAAATTCTTAGTAAATTTTCAGTGAAATAAGCAGTAAATTCCTCATAAATTCTATGCAAATTCCCAGTAAATTCTCAATAAGTTACTCAGTAAATTCCCAATAAATTCTCAGCAAATTAAGCAGAAAATTCCAAGTAAATTCTATGTAAATTTAAAGTAAATTCTTAGTAAGTTACTCAGTAAATTCCCATTAAATTCTCAGTCAATTCTCAACAAATTACACAGGAAATTCGCAATAAATTACTCAGTAAATTGCAAGTAACTTCTCAATAAATTACTCAGAAAATTCTCAGTAAATTTCCAGTAAATTCCCAGTAAATTAAGCAGTAAATTCCCAATAAATTCTATGTAATTCTCAGTAAATTACTCAGAAAATTCCCAGTAAATTCTAAGTAAATTCTCAAAAAATTACTCAAAAAATTTCCAGAAAATTATTTAGTAAATTCCTAGTAAATTCTTTGTAAATTCCTTGTAAATTCTCAATAAATTACATAGTAAATTCCCAGTAAATTCTGAGAAATTAACTCAGTAAATTCCCACAAAATTGCTCAGTAAATTCCTAGTAAATTATCAGTAAATTACTATGTAAATTGCAAGTAAATTCTCAAAAAATTACTCAAAAAATTTCCAGAAAATTATTTAGTAAATTCCTAGTAAATTCTTTGTAAATTCCTTGTAAATTCTCAATAAATTACATAGTAAATTCCCAGTAAATTCTGAGAAATTAACTCAGTAAATTCCCACAAAATTGCTCAGTAAATTCCTAGTAAATTATCAGTAAATTACTATGTAAATTGCAAGTAAATTCTCAAAAAATTACTCAAAAAATTTCCAGAAAATTATTTAGTAAATTCCTAGTAAATTCTTTGTAAATTCCTTGTAAATTCTCAATAAATTACATAGTAAATTCCCAGTAAATTCTGAGAAATTAACTCAGTAAATTCCCACAAAATTGCTCAGTAAATTCCTAGTAAATTATCAGTAAATTACTATGTAAATTGCAAGTAAATTCTCAAAAAATTACTCAGTAAATTACGAGTAAATTTTCAGTAAATTCCTAGTAAATTCCCAGTAAATTCAATAAATTACTCAGTAAATTACCAGTAAATTCTCAACAAATTGCTGAGTACTCAGTAAATTGCTAGTAAATTCTCAATAAATTTCTTAGAAATTCCAAGTAAATTTCTCAGTAAATTCCCAGTAAAATTTCAATAAATTCCAAGTAAATTCTCAGTAAATAACTCAGTAAATTGCTCACAAAATTCTCAGAAAATTCCCAGTAAATTCAAAGTACATTACTCAGTAAATTCCAAGTAAATTCAAAGTACGTTACTCAGTAAATTCACTATAAATTTCCAGTAAATTCTCATTAAACTACTCAGTAAATTCCTAATAAATTCTCAATAAATTACTAGTAAATTCCCAGTAAATTACTAAATGGCCCTAAATATGAGATTATGAAGCAACTCACAGCTGCTGACTCCAAACAGGTTAGGGCCCTTCAACAACATGAAGAGGGGCCCAAAATATGCACATTTACAGAACTGTAAAAATCCAAAAAACAAGCATAGGTATGGCTAAGCTCTTATTGCAAG